>WNLI01210396.1:0-12726 GCA_025802215.1 Wirenia argentea | reverse complement strand
TTTACTCATTGACAATAAATATTATTGAATTTCTCAAACGAGGCGATTTATCATACTTTGTATGATTTTCTAGTTTCGTTCTTTGGCGCGTAGAAATGCATGTTATGTAAATGTTGATATCTTTGTTATATGGATGCGGATATTAGAATTTCAGGTACAGAATTAAAGATAATTTAATTTGTGATCGGCTAAGAAATACCGATACTGTAAGGCTATGTAACGGTAACTTGGAATATGTCGTATAGAAAAGAAAAAATGCAAGTTTATGTAAACGGGAGCCACATTTTTATGTGGAAGCGGGTGGTAGAATTTCACAGACGGTGAGAAAGAAAAATTGTTCCTATTTTCAACAGTATGCAATAACTTATGATCGCATGAGAAATGTAGCCTAGATATTATGACCATACATATATCTAACAGTAATTTTGACAACATACTGTAATGGAAAATATCCCGATGTAAGGATTTTTACGATGCCTAGTACAGTATATATTTTGCATTGCGACCAAAACCAACTTATTAATTTTTTTAATCTTTATTTATCATGTGTTATTATTTGTTGGTATTGATATGCATTATAATCGATTTAAAATTTGTTGAATTCCATATTTATTTATGTGTTATACTAGTTACTAATTATATAATATATTGACCAACGAATTATGCAAATGGTTATTATATTTTGTGTTATATTTTGTGTTATTATATTATGTGCTTGTTTGTTAGTTATGATACAGTTACTGTATACTGTATTTTATATAACCCTTTGCGAATCATGACTGCATTTTTTTGTTTGTGTGATTTTAAACTTGTTACTGTTTATAGATTTTTACTGCTTTATGTAATTATGCCCATTGTTTTATATTAATTTTATACGGACATCTTATTACAGATAAAAGATCTTGCATTTGTCATGTTTTGCCTACTGTGCCTTCTACATTTTAAAAACTTACAAAATTACTGAATTTTACAACGTAGGATGTAAACTGTAATTTATTATGTAAACATGATTGTATACCATTGTCATTTATAATAGAATAATTTGTATATAAGATGTGCTTATAAATATTAAATACTGTATTAAACTAAACACCAATATATTATATTTTATTGTGTACTAATAGTATCTATATTTTAATATATTTATTTAATAGGTAGCCTACATACATATATATATACTGTACTTGTATTATGTTTGAAGTGATAGCAATAATAACAATAACTTTACATTAAGTTTTATACGTGATTGATAATAAATGTACAGTTTTAATATTAACACTCCTGATATGCAAGAATTTTGGTTAATAAAACTTATACAATAATGAAAATTTATCTTTTATTGCCTTTCATACTTGCCCAAGTATGCGAATTGAGTACAAAACGAACTAATTCTGAAGTAGGCCTATTCATTTTAAGCTGGTATGAATAATTTTTGTACGTTATGTGTCCGTTTTACAGTACATATACGCTCCAATATATACTGCACCAGCAATGACACTTTTACACTACTCATACGAGTAGTGAGAGAATGTCGTTTCCGGTGCAACTGAATTTGTAGGAGCAGTATCTATCACTTGTACTCATCGTTTATATCACATGTACGTTTGCTATTGTTACAGTGTTTATTTGAAACTTCTGCATGTAGCCTGTGGCAGTATGCAGTACGTATGCACCCTGTTATAGACACTAATATAGGCTACCTTGTATTCCACGACTGTTTGAGGTCAAGATGAGTCAAGCAATCATGTTTTTGTGCGTATGGTTGGTGTTCAGTCGGTATACCGTACATGGATTACACCTGGAAGTTCGTTCGGCATCGGACAATCAACTTTCAGAACTCTTATACATTCAGAACTCTTTGCGGCACGTACATCCGTATATATAAACAGTTGGATTGTCTCATACGTTATAGAACTTGTTAACGGTACAACGCGAGAGTTCACCATAAATTCGGTACATTGATTGTAGCCTATCTATAAAACTTGCGATGTATAAAATCTCTGTATATACGATAGGGGTATATATAACGGTCTGGTCATCATGCACACACTTTCAGAACAGTATATAACAGTATAGCGGTATAAACCGTTGGATCTCATATATAGACCTACGTTAGAAGTAGCTCCTTACGGAACTTGCCGTAGCCTATCCATTACGCAACTTTCAGAACTCTACGATGCTACAGTAGCCTATAATCGTGGGCTCGTCACATACATTCCGAACTCTTTGCGATACAGCTATATAACGGTCTGCTCATCACATTTTAATATTCAGAACTCTTTTTGGTACAGCGGTATAATCGTGGGCTCGTCACATATTCAGAACTCTTTACGGTACAGCGGTCTAATGGTGGGCTCGTCACAACTCTCAATATGCACACACTCCCACGGATTAAGGACGCCATCTTTGGGCGGTACATCAACCAACTCTTGTTGAGTCTCGTCTTCAAATTCCTCCTCTCTCAGAGAATGTAACCAGTTGAACACTTTGAGATTCCTGTGAGACCTGTCCAGAGATTGTCCCGAATTCCAGATGTCCATATCTCGGGTTCGAATCTCGTGATAACGCGGACGACCCATGCGTTGTCGAATGTCTTCTTTGATAACTTTACTCAGGTGAGGAGATATCCGTATCCGTTGCGGCATTTTCGGTCGCCTACAGAAATCGTCGTGGACGTACATCGGGTATTCTATCTTACACTCCGAGTCTGTTCTCGCAAGGTTGAGGTCACCGTGACCTGTCACTCTCTCCAACGCCACCGTCGTGTCGTCAATTTTCTTCTTTACTCGTCCCGTCAGTTCGCGTTTGAGATCGATCTCGAGAATTTCGCCTTGCCAAACTTTCGTAGGAGCGACACTTTCGCGTTTCGTGACGTAATCATCGACATTTACACGTACGCTATCGTCGTCATCGTCTGTCGACATATCGACTATGTCATTTACCTCGTCAGATTTTGTCGCAATAGAATTTGCGACACCGGATTTAAGTTTTCTGATAACGGACATAACGCTAGCGGATCTAATCGACGCTTGACTGATTCGTCGCGATATGCGATTGTCCCGAATGTCCCGCGCCGCTTGTTTTAACTTCCCGAAATCTAAGGAGTTTGTTTTGGCGTTCCGTAAACCACCGGCAGAAGCGGTCGAGCGTCGTCTAGCGCGTGGTACGGCGAGATTTGATACACTATTGCTCTTCGTCAAGTTAGCACAATGTAGTCCTTTATTATACCCAGTTCGAGTCAATCCCTCTACTTCGTCAGTCTCCAAATAGTCGTACATGTCCTCCATTTTAGTCACGTGGCGTACGTTCGACAAATCATCATTGTTCGCGTGGACGTTTTGCCGCCTCAACATCTTGTCCATTCGTCCTCGTCGTTGATTGGCTAGATCCACCCACGTGGTAGGTCCACCTTGCGCAGGCGCGGAGACTGTCTTACGGGATATGGAGCCACGTTTCCGACGTCGTAACCTCGTGGTGATTGTTTCATCGACATCATGAGTGACCATGGAACACGTGAGCAGCGACAGTTTAGTCTCGATACTCTCCAGACTAAACGTTCGTTTGATGGTCGGCACCTGGCCCAATTTCCCGCTGAATATCGGCACTTTTCGTTCGGTTTCCATGGGAACTTGAATGTGTATGACGTCATGATGATATTCCATTGGTGACGTCACTGTTGATTGTGTATCTGTGAAACCTCCATGGAAACCCGAGTCCAGAAAACCTGATGACGTCACAGCGGCTGTCATGTTTCAAGATACCCTATATACTTTCTTGGGAATAACACTATATTATTTTTAGCAAAATTAATGCAACCACCTACAGGAAGACTAGGCCTTATTGTGTATTCATTAGCATTGGAAAAATAATATGCTGTATATATATGCAGTTAAACTCTCAAATTATACTTCAAATTTATACGAACAACACGTAGCCTAATGCTAATAATTACGCGAACTATCGAATTACGATAACAATTTTACGTAATTAAATATTCAAATATTATATATAGGCCTAGCTAGCATATATATAATAATCACACATATATTATATAGGCATGCTACGAAAAGTTCAATCGAGAAAAAAAGTTTATCACCATATATTAAAGTGTGATAGGCCCTAGATACGTACATGTAGCTGATACGCATTCTATTTCTGCGAATTCAATACACCTAAAATATGTGTAGGCCGACATGTCACCTAACAGTTGGCTTGCACAATGATTACCAGAATATAATATGTTCTTTATATTTTTGTGATAATATGCCAACGGGGCGGAGTGTCATGGAGTCTCGAGTTTATATAAGGCCAAATCGGAGTCATTATTAATTTGTATGATATATGGTAGCATATAATATATATACATATACCAAGAGTATATCCCTAATCCGCATACTGTATTCAATGACCTGTAATCTTTTACGCTTGGTGGGCATAAGTCAATAATCCACATAACACATGCACGGTTGTACCATGTTGAGCACACCGTTTATTGATACGTATTGATATATTTTGATATACATATATAATACAAGTCATATGGGTATTGAACATGCTTAGTATATAGCACTTGGTAACATGGCCCATATGGAACGCGGCTATATGCATATCCATAATCAAGTTTTGACTTAGTGGCTTTGTATGGGTGCGATTATGCCCCCCGCCATAAAGTCGATATGAACTATATAACATTATCATAATGATATATATTATAATGATTGATATGGGTTGAGCACTAATGGTTTATATATCATCTGAATGATATTAGGCCTATTGTTTTGTAGTCTATGTATATAATAACATTATAGGCTGCGGAATCTGCGGAACTGTGGAGTCCTTTTTAGAGGTGACAGCAATGAGAGCCTTCCGAACCCTCTACCCACCATCTCCTGGCCCTACGACAGCATGTCTCAGGATAGTCGCTTCAGAACACACCCCTGCATACATTTACCCATCCCCTCCACCAGGCACCCACCTAGTAATCACTTCCCACGACAGGCATCGGTTAAACTCAACCGAGTTCGCACAGGATTGGGGAAAACTAAAAAAAAAACTCTATAAGAATGAATTGTATAGCCTATGTATACTGGTCAATGAGTAGTCATGTATTAGTCACTAAGAATACATATGCTATATCGTATAGGTATTTCCTTATATTTTGTATAGGTAGTCTACTATTCAACTATACATGCACGTAGACCTAAACTGTCAGGTTCTTGAGGGGGGGGGGACTTGAGACGGAAAACCTGCATCTATACTGTAGCTTGTAGTTAGAGAAGCAAGCAGACTTTTAAATTCAACAACCCCCGCCCTCCCATGGATCCTGATTTATCGAAGCTGATAGCGCCATAACCGACCCATCTATCTATACCGGTCCTCCAACATCTGATGAAATAAAGGTAGCAATTAAGAAACTGAAAAAGAACCGAGCACCTGGACCGTGTGGCATCACAGCTGAACTCCTCAAGTGTGGTGGCAACTCCGTCGTCGGATGGCTCCTCTCTCTCTTCGCGCCTTATTGGCGCGACAAAAATTAGCCTTCGGACGAGGGCAAAAACAAGGCACAATTAGGGATTGATGGTGAGTTATAGTGTACAGTAGCTACAGTACATACTCAACATTATCAACAAAAATGAGCCTTCAGATGATGGGAAAAGCCAGGGACAATTAGGGATTGATGGTTAGTGTTATACAGTAGTATAGCTACATACTCAACATTATCAACAAAAATGAGTCTTCGGATGATGGGAAAAGCCAGCCAATTAGGAATTGATGGTTGGTGTTATAGTATAGCTTCAAACCTGTGAAAAAATACAGCACAACTAGGAATTGGTTATTTATAATATAGCTGCACAAACTCTAATTAATGTCTTAATTGCACTCAAAACACTAACGCGCTTTTATTCTGTGTGGTGACTGCAGGCTAGATGGATTGACGCGAGTCTTGCAGATCTTTAAAACTGCAGAAACGGGTGGAATTGGTTCTCACTTCTAACTACAGCTTCACTTTGAAACAGGAGCCCAAATAGCAATGCTGATAAAGTTCTTGTAAGGTGCCTCATAGTTACAAAAGCATAGCTTAGTGACTTTGTCTACGCAATTTGAAATCCATGACCGGTAGAGGGACAAACCCTCGACCCGCCACACATCTCTAGGGGGTGGTAGATAGTAATCACTTCACTTTAGTTCGCATTGGTTTAATTGTTTTATTGGGATTTTGCTGACACGTCCCATGAGGCATAAGGTCACTACAATCGATAGATCTGATCCACTTTCTCCATTAGAGTACAGTAGTTAGGTATACTAACAGCGAAATTTGATTGATGTAGTTTGAAACTGATGCGAATCACATGATCTCGATTCGCTTGTCATATGCATATATGGCGATCTTTGTTATTGTTTCAGGTTTTACAGGATATCTATTATCTGAAGAATGTGATATTTTCGACCGTGAACATTTTACTCTGTGTCAAGATATTCTTAAGAGTTGTCGAGAGTGTTTCAACCCAGGATACCGGTTGTCGGAAGAATGCAATATTTTCGACCGCGAGCATGTTAAAGTATATATCAAGATGTTGATATTTTTTGACTGGGAGCATGTTGAAGTACCGTATGTCAAGATATTTTTTTCAACCATGTTTGCTAAATGTAACTTCTCAAATTGCAGGTTTTACGGGATATCTATTGTCCGATGAATGTTATATTTTCAACTGCGAGCATGTTAAAGTTTGTCAAGATATGTTTCTCAGCCCAGGATGCCTCAACGGGTTTTTCAGCCTATGTTTGCTAAATGTCTCCTTCGATTGCAGGTTTTACGGGATATCTGTTATCGGAAGAATGTTATATTTTTACCGCGAGCATGTTAAAGTGTTTTTTAACCCATGTTTGCTAAATGTAACTTCTCAAATTGCAGGTTTTACGGGATATCTATTATCGGAAGAATATGATATTTTCAACCGCGAGCATGTTAAAGTATATATCAAGATGTTTCTCAACCAATGTTAGCTAAAAAATCTCATTCAATTCCAGGTTTTAAACTCGTGTTTGATAAATGTGACTTCTCAAATTGCAGGTTTTACGGGATATCAGAAGAATGTGATATATTTGACCGCGAACATGTTCAAGTTTGTCAAGATATGTTTCTCAGCCCAGGATGCCTGTTTTCGGAAGAATACAACAGGTTTTTCAGCCTATGTTTGCTAAATGTCTTCTTCAATTGCAGGTTTTACGGGATATCTGTTGTCAGAAGAATGTGATATATTTGACCGCGAGCATGTTAAAGTGTGTCAGGATATGACACAACCTATGGCGCACTACTTCATTGCTACATCTCACAACACGTGAGTTGTTAGGTATCGATAGAAATACGTGTACATTTGGATATGACTGTTAACATTTGAAGCTTCTACAGGTCTAGCATAGTTAACTTACATACCTGTTGAAATAGGTGTACATTTGGATATGACTGTTAACATTTGAAGCTTGTACAGGTCTAGCATAGCTAACTTACATACCTGTTGAGTCGCACCGAACCAATCGTGGTCAAGGTTTGCAAATCACGATACCTCAAGTTTACTATATCTAATATCTATGTCGTCAAATTATTATTTTATTATTTTATTATTTATTATTTAACGAGGGTAGCAATAGACTATCTAATTTAAAAAATATGTACAAAAGTCTGTAGCCCTCAACACCAAAACAATGTCCAAACCAAAATCACAGTTTTAGTCAGAGTTTGTTGACTGTTCAATGTTCATCGCCTTCCTACCTAACAATAATAACACCAACAAAATATAACGAAACGAAACATAACAATAACAGTATACAATAATTATTAATAACAAATTAATTTATAGTGTATGTGTGAAGGGGCTGCGCATATAAAGTGTACGTATATGAATAATGTGTGGGTATGTATATTGATGATATGATATTATATGTATGAGTTTTGGGTGGGGAGATGGGTGTATGTATATGTGTAGGCCTAAGTGTGGATGAATCAGTGGCAATAATATGTAGGTCTGTGTTAATCGTGTAGGAGGAGGTGGCGTCTGAGCTGAGATTTGAATGGCTTGAAATCGTCCAATGATTGAATGTATGAAGGAAGTTTATTGAAGATAATTGGACCTAAAGGCTGTCTTAGTCTAGGCTACTATTTATGCACATACCAATATACCATTAGGCATTGTAATAATTTAATACAGAATAAATAGTTTATATCTGCATTTGGGCACGGCAAAAGTTCTGCAGACTGCAGAGTAATTTTGCTATGAATAACCTGTTACGCGAAAGTACATGTAGTGGTGCAAAACTGAGTTTGTGGCATCAGCTGCTATGGGCAATCCTAATAACCTATGTGAGGTATACTGTTCAAAGCAGCTATACATGCACTTCTGTTTCATCGATCACCGATAGAAACATCGTTAGAACAAGATGCTTGTAATTTATTTGTTTGATGCATTCTGATGGATGGTTTCTAGTTTCTCATCCTGAGCTACCAGTTGATGATGCACGCTACCTGAGTACCTGGTAGTTCGATTTCCATCCTATCTATCCTCGATTGTTTTCTGTAGAAATGCTATCACACACCTGACGTCACCGGTATTCTAGTCTATAGTTCACAGGGCCTGAGTTGAATTATATACGTGAACTATTTACTAACTCCTCTGTCTACTATTTTACATGATGCATATAATATTGCATAAAGTACATAATATACTATTATTCGTAAATATAATAAGTATTACAGTATTGTAGGTACAACTTCTAATATCTTGATACTGTGCTGTAGATGGCGCGCACCCAGAAGAACAAGAACACAATGGGCCATATAGGGTTGTTAAAGGCCCGTCTGGCTAAGTTACGACGTGAACTGATCGAACCGAAGGGAGGCGGAGGGGGAACTGGTGAAGGGTTCGATGTCGCTAAAACTGGTGACGCCAGGATCGGCTTTGTGGGTAAGTATATTCAATTGGCTATTAGCTTAGGTACTGCTTATCAGGTACGATAACGCCTAATTCAAGCATCATTAGACTACACGTGACGTGGTCACTGATTGATTCAGTGATGCTACTGCATCATTTCCAACTCGGGACAAGACAATAACTCGATAGTTAGTGAAATTAGTGTATACATTGGTCGAATGAATCCAGTCTATCTAAGAGTATGGTATAGTAGTAATAATATATAGATCATAGATTCTATGTTTAAATGCCACCCAAAATACACAAATTTCCATTGAGTTGGCCTCATGTTTGATGCCTTGCCTAAGGACACCATAGACCATAGAGTGATAGAGAATAGTCAGAATACTCCCAGATTAAAGTGCAATTTTTGGTTCTATATGTCATGTTTTGAATAATCCATTGCCAAAAAAGTCCCGGGTGAGGAATATGTACGATCAGTACCAATTTTATAGGATTGGTAAAATGAGTGTACAGTGTACCAGAAAAACACTGAACAAAAAATATTGCAATCGGGTCTCAAACCCGTGACCCTTGGAATCGCTTGGATTACAAATCCAACGCTTAACTGACATAACCATCCCGGCAGATAAATGTTGTGCCAAAATGTTCAATGTGTTATCTTAAATACAAATACTAGCAATGTATAGTATAAATGTTTAAATGTACACCTTTCAGGCTTCCCGTCTGTCGGAAAGTCTACCCTTCTCAGCAATCTGGCCGGAGTATACTCAGAGGTGGCAGCTTATGAGTTCACCACACTCACCACTGTGCCTGGAGTCATTCGGTACAAAGGGGCAAAAGTCCAGGTACCCATACATTGTAGTGTTATTATATCCTACCCAAAAGCTATACAAGCTGTGTTATTCCCAAGTGGAATACCACAAGTCAACATGAACAATGAACATCCCAGTGTGACATGGGCAGGTGTGAGTCATTTCAAGGGACTGTCACCCCAATGGTACTGCCAGTAGCTAACTCTGCAACTAATGTCCAGCACAAAAATTCTCCTTCGCTGATTACCAAGACTTACGGTAGTGTCATTTGATGGTGCAATGTCATAAATGCACTGTACTGTATGAATTTATAGTATTAAATCCTACAGTAGCTTCATTGTGTAATTTGCATTCGTAGGCCTCGTGGTGTAGTGGTCAGTGTCCCGGCTTTTAGAACGAGAGGTTGCTGGTTCGGATCCTGCAAAAACCATGGATTTTTCCCAGGCTTTCCATCAGTCATTTGCAAGATTCCTGCATGGCAACAATCAGCAACATGGACAGATTTTGAAAGTGCGGTATATAAATGCACACGTTTATTTTATGTTGATAGGGCTCTACTCGCACAAACATGCCTATTTACTTCCCATATTATATTTTTCCTAGCGCTCGCAGCTCACTATATATGCAACATGCTGAATAATGTTTTAGAATGTTAAACGATGTATTTGAAAGTGCGTGTAATATTGGCGCCAATGTCATATACTGTACTATACCGAGAATGGTGACAATGATCATTGGTCATAGGACAGGGATGAGTCTCCACGAGAGTAATAAACTCCATACAAATTGATGTGTGATTGGGCAAAGCACATATTGTGTACCGTGTATCCCACAGCTGCTGGATCTGCCAGGTATCATAGAGGGTGCAAAGGATGGCAAGGGTCGTGGTAAACAGGTTATAGCTGGTGAGTCCTTTATCCATAGGCCTATATGGTAATTGTAGTAATTATATACTGAGCGTCAAATGTAACGTCGCCTGGAATAAATTACATTACGACATTGTCAAAATCACTGTTACTGATCGGCACATATTTTCTGTGCCACTCATACGATCAAGTAGGTTAAACCATCGTTGGAAAGGTGAATAATTTTCCTTTCTGATGATATGGTTTATTGTTTTGTACGATTAGGATTAAAGAAGATAACATATTGGTATAAAACTTGAACTTTCTCATTTCACCCCACCGTGGGCCGTGGCGCCTGGTTGTCGGATAACGTCGTAACAATGCCGAGTGAAATGAGAAAATTCAAGTTTTACTGTATACCAATACATTATCTTCTTTTATCCTGATCGTATACGAAACAATAAACGAAAGGAAAATTATTCACCTCTCGAACGATGGTTTAACCTACTTGATCGTATGAGTGGAACAGAAAATATGCGCTTATTAGTAACAGTGATTTTGACAACATCGTAATGTAATTTATTCCCGGCGACGTTACATTTGACGCCCAGTATAATTTATTCAAATTATTGTATACATCTATTGCGGCAATGCAAACGGAGAGAGTAAACCGCCCATTTGTGCAAATAAATAGATTTTTACAAGGCGGAAATTACGTGATATTTTGTGTCACTGCATTTTAGCGGCGCAGCAGTCAATCAAATTTAAATTGACCGCGTCAAATAAATACCGTCGGTTGACTGGGTTCATTGGTCAATGCTTGTTCAAAGCGGCGATGTGACATGTGTTCCACTAAAGCTGTCCAATATCGACGATTAATTTTTGTTCGATTTGTCACCAATATCCATAGTCGGTTTGCAAGTTCGCGATGGAAATTGGTGATGTTTGCCATAATATCGCCAACTGCAATCCCGTATAAATCCAGCTTTAGATACAAAGGGATATAACAACAGGATATATACAGTGTCACGAGTCACGACATACTACACACTCACAACATTTTTGGTGACCGCCTCAGGAGTTTGATATTTTTGGAGACCGCCTCAGGAGTGGTAGTTCCTCTGTTTATCAATCGCGACCTGAGCCATGGTTGCGAATAGACGAGGGAGTAAGATACAAAGGGATAAAATCACGGGTCACAAGATTTCTACACTAAGGGAGACTACTCACACATTTTACCGGTTCAGGAGTTTGGTAATTTCTCTGTTTGTCGATCGCGACCTGAGTTTTGTTGATCGTGTCAGACAGTGACGGTTGCGAATCAATGAGGGATAAGATACAAGGGATATAATCACAGTGTCATGAGATTACTAGTACACTAAGGGAAACAACTCACGACATTTTTAGTGACCGCCTCAGGAGTTTGGTACTTCCGCTGTTTGTCGATGGCCACCTGAGCTTTGTTGATTGTGTCAGAGAGCGACGGTTGTGACGCGTTGGTGAGTGCATCGGCGCGTTTCTGCTTCTTGTGGAGGTATACGTCGATCGAGTCCATCTTGTTAAAGTTGCGCTGGTGGATGGCGGACCAGTCTTTGTTGCCTGCCAGAGTGGATTATACATTGTACAGCATATTGCCGTGTTAAAATTTAATTATTGGTCAAATCAAAAGACATTAACAGCCAACATATTATATTTACTGAAATATGCAGATGGGCTTAGTGCAGCTCCACCAAGTAGGGTTTGAACAACTGATTTATTGTAGGCAATGTGTCCTCAAATTGCCAACCTGACCATTGTCTGAGAAAGGATAAGCACTGTTATTGTAGGCTCTCCCATCACAAGAGTAAGACAAGGTCATTTATTTAATTGTGTCGTTGCATGAATGAAATTGATATGCTTATTCGCTATATCTCAATTTAAATATAGTAAATAAACTAGTTTATTCGCCATTAGTTTATTTACCTGGGGTAATGGTGCCTTTCTGTGTTGGCTTTGTGGTGGTCTTGGAGAATTGAGGTATTTTAGAATTGGGAGCTGGACCTTTTGATTTGTCTGTTGTTGAAAAGAATGTTAATTACAAAGTGTACACACAATCATCATGTAACATCTGTACTGCATGCTGTAGGCATAGTTGTAGCT
>WNLI01210285.1:0-12740 GCA_025802215.1 Wirenia argentea | reverse complement strand
CGCATATCCCCATCCCCCTCAGTCGGGAACCCGCCGGTGTGGCCCCCACCTTATGGCCGCACCCGCTGCAACCCAGTGGGCTAAGGAGAAAATCCCCCCCCCCCCCCCCCCCCCCTACCCACTTGCTGGATGCTTGTTAGAGCAACTAATTATGGGCCCTACCTATAGTACCCTGGAGTGGGTTGCGTTTTTAGTCCACGAAGGGGAGTTAAGGAGAGGCTCGTTTATTCTTGGCATTATTATTTTCTTGATACACACTATACTACGCAGGTAAGTGACAATACATACGAGTCAGCATATTTAGCAAATTACTCCGATAACATACCTCGCACAGAAAATCTGATAAACCACGTTGGTATGCACACTGCACAGTAGAATACACTATACAATACGGTTGTTACGGTAATCCTATTGTGGTATATAAACGATATAATACATAACGCAACATCGGTGTTACAACAGGTATAATGTATTTTATCGTAAAATTATCACCTTAAAAAAACTGTAATCCTGTTACAGGTTTTAATAGAATTAAATAAGCAGTATGACTAGCTATGTATAGTGAATTTCATATAATTATATATCGTCTACAAAGAATTTTATTAAGATATCGCCAACTTAACAAAACTGTAATCCTGTTATAGTTTGTAAACTTTGTTGTACGAAAGCATAACACCAGTATGCGTATAATGCATTTTATCATAACTTACAACACGAATAGAGTAAAGGTTATCATCATAATAATCATAATCTACATAAAACTCACAAACATGTAATTTAATTTATAAGTATGTATGATTATACAGATGTACAATACTGTGTTATTTGGTAGCAATGACTGTCATGTACAATGATAGAATTAAAAGGAAAATAATACTATTTAGTCAAAAGTTCTACTGTACAACAGAGAATTATGCAATACGCATGAATGATAATTACCGTATGCATTCCGGAACCATATACGTATAATAGCAACCTCTACAGAAACAAAAGCTAAAATTAAAAGGTTCTGAGTTTCGGTTTTGATTTCGGTTGCTACTGCCTTCCAAAAACTATTTTTGAACCTGTATCGTTGATTTATTTGATGAGAAAGAGGTTGGATTTTTGATTAAAAAAATAATAATTGTACCATGCAAATGATGGAACAAATGTAATTTGTGGGGATCAGTTAGCTTTAATGCCATTCATTGTATACATGACATAGAAGAATACAATAATAATGCAATGATAATGGCATTAAATTTAAAATGCCACATGCTATGCCAACTTCAGTAAATTGGAATGCAAAATTATGCCTAATTCTAGTAGTCATGCATAATTCACTCCGTCAATGACTCGAATAATAATAGAGTAATAATAAAAAAATGGGATGCAAAAAATCTATTGTACGCGATAGGAATTAAGCAGAATATACGATACACAGACAGCGTAACATAATTAAAACACTACACGCGGTTCTGCAATCTGCACACGATCCTATTCAATAATCCTAAAATGGTAGCATCAATGGAGGAGTAATGAATGTAGGAGCCACAGGTATGCAGGGTCGCACGGACGCACCCTAAACCACACTCCCCTGCGCAGCGATTGGCTAGCAGAGAGAGCGTGTAAACGGCAGTGAGTAGGCGGGTATATCAATAGAGACTTACGCATGGCAACATGCTGACGTAGCAACTCTGAGATGTGGGTCAATATCGCGCCGCCGGCGTGAGAGGCGTCGGATAGTAACTGTGTGACAGTAAGTATGGGAGTATACTCTGAATATGCAGTACGTAGTAACACCGCCACCGCACATCATACAGATACTACGTGTTACTACACACTTATACTAGTGGTGCATTGGATTTGTCAATTTGGTGTCATCCATTGATTGAAGTACAATTATAGTCTGTGTAAGATTAGGGTGAGGCCTGATCATTTCAATCAATCGTGTAGGTTTGGCAGAATAGCTACACCGACGCCACCGCGCGCCATGCAGATACTATGTATTACTACACACTTATACTCGTGGTGGCATGGATTTGTCAATTGGGTGTCGTCCATTGATTGAAATACAGTATAGTCTGTGCAAGGGTGAGCTGATGATTTCAATTGATCGTGTCTGTGTTTTATATCAATGGTCTTATGGTTGTATGTAAAATGCGTTTAATCTATAGGCAGGGTAGGGAATAGGGATGGTAATGATCGATTCTATTGATTATGTACATCTTTTACACTATATACATCACTGGTAATATATTTAACTCCTTGATCGCCAAATGATGTACATCATAACCTATGGCGTAGCCACGTATGTCGGCTGCAAGCTAGTCAAAGAAAATGGATTGTATACAATACGCGAGAAAAAAACCTCACAGAATCACGACCTTTCCCAAGGTGAAGGCATAATTCTGACAGAACATACAGTATCACAGTATGTAGCATACATTGTCATTGTAAAGCATGAGCTGCCAAAATAACTACAGAACAGCAGTTAAAAATCTATTACAATTTTAAAACCACAATGTGGCACGAAACAGACATCTCCACGTGCACACTGCACTGCACACGAGTCATTCTACTGTCAACCACAATATGACAGACAAACTGACAGACAGACGATAGACAGAGTCAACCACAAAAACGCACTATTCAATTTGTGCATTGTACAGTATGTGGTTTTAAACACATGCATGATCAATAATTGATATACTCTGGTAGTCTGGTACTGGTACTGTATTCTGTACTCACGTACATACGCTGATACAGTCATTAAAATTCACACTGGAAATAGTTTTTGAAAAAAAAAAATTAAACAATAAATAAACAAGATATAATTACACTGCTGCCACCATTTATAACCATAAATCAACATTAATTTATTCTTTTTGAATTGAGAATTTATTAAGAATCAATATTTCTGTATAAATTATAAACTATTTATGTAGGCTATAAACTATGACTGTTGTTCTGAAAATGAAAAGCGTAAATTTTTTAATAAAAAAAATTCTAACTACGTAGATCAGTTGGCTATTCGAGTAAAATTTCATCGGAGGATAATTAAGCATAACAAATAACAGCATGTGCTTACTGCTTATACTGGCGCACCTACAATTGGAAAAATATTTTCAGCTTCGATTAATTGCAGTACCATAACTAATTTTGTTCTAAAAAGTATACTCGCTTTGTTCTAAAAGGCATAAATTTATGAGCTTTAAAATTCACAATTACGCCACTACTGAAAATTTTTCATTATTTTTATTTATTTATATAAATTTTATTTAAATAATAATGATGCCAATTAGTTTCCTATTAATAATGAGACTGGGGTGCATTGAGGAATAAATCATGCACCAAAATACTGGAATAAAATTATATATTTGGAATGAAAATATAATAATTTTGTTTAAAATTTCAGTATATTTTTGTTTGTGAAGGCCAACTGAACCGAAACGAAAAAAAAAAGATCGCCAAAATTACAGAACCGAAAAGTGATCCACCACACGTTCGGGCCGAATTACCTTCCCCTGCACTTCGGCGAAACAAAACTTGCTGGCTACCGAATTGAAACAAATTGAAAACAGATTATTGCTTGTTGCATGTGATGGACTCACACGCCGCTAAATGTACATTTTACACAAAAATGCGGATTTGATCCTACAATATTATGTATAAAACAATATGATTTATGTTTGCCGCGTGTTTGTTTTGGGATGAAAGCATATTTCATGCCTCGCACACGATTCGGCGATAGAGGTTGTGTTAAGGGTAGGATATTCCTCGCTACCTACTTCAATATGTCATCCCACAGACACACCATTAGTTTTTAGTCAATGTTGATACTTAGTAAATCATCTCAGAACAAAGTGTTGACTTCACTACAAGACACACTAATTGCAATTGATAGGTTTACCTGTAGTATTGGTACCGCTATATTCATCATTTAGATTATTATGGTACAACCACTGTGTGATGCTCGTGAGAATTTGGACGATATGGCTGAAATGAACTACGTATGGCACTGTAATGACGTCTGTAGATGTTAACTCTTTGACTGCCGGTACCGTCATACACCATATGGTTATGCCGTATCAATACGTCTTTGGGAATCCAGGAGTTAACATACTTCACACAACTTATCACAGTTCTTAGTGCGAATGTAGCCAAAATCATAATACTTAGATGGGTTAACAAACTTCAGAACTGTTCTGACTGAGCGCAAAGCCATGAATGTACTCAAAACCATACTGCTTGCTGGATGAGCAATGACCCACAGCATGTAACATTCAAACTGTTTCTTGTTCTTCAAATTAAATGGTGGAGTGGCGACTGTGGCGTAACTGCATCCCAGCTCAGGAACAAAAAATCATACTTTGTCGAATGCGACATAAGGGTGCGACGTGCGACCCCTGATCCGGAAGTAATAGTAGTGAAATTATAATTAATTTATCCATAAGAATGCGCTTTTTTTTATTGTTTTGGAATTTATATGGTAGGTATTCTCCTTGTTAGCGTTAGTTAATTTAATAATAGTACTCTTTCTTGTCTTTTTTATTGATTTAATAATTTACTTACATAATTTCTTACAGAGTTGCTTCCCTTTGAATTTTCGCAGCAGACGACTATTTATTGCGAATTTGCGGCCGTCATTTCATCGCCTCGCTAGTCGACTGGTAACGCTTGCGATTCTGGCCACGTAGACCCTAAGATCGATTCCCACTTGTGGCGACTTTTTTATTTAATTGAGCAACTTAGAGCATGAAAATAGTCCGCAAATCAATACCGGTACTTCCAGGTCAGGGGTCGCAACGACTCGCACGTCTCAGCCCGATGGCACGTTCATTTGAATGTACCCAGAGCCAGTGATCAAGATCGGGTTATCGTAATACCAGCCCCTTAGAATCGGGATCTTTAGACGCATACTTCACTGTTGGATACATGCACCTATAGGGATGTTGTCGTCACTTTACCAGAAATTACCACTCTACGTGTATAATAGTATGATTGCAGATGTAAATTTACATTCTGAAACACGTAAAATTAATTTTATCAAAAAATATTAGCAGGAAAATCTTCTCTAGCAGATGACATTATAGTGGTCACACTGAATCAAAAAAGTGCCATCAGTTTACAAGACCTCAACATGATTTTTACGTGCAAAATTTTAGCATGTTAAGTTACATTGTTTGTAAGTTACATGTGTAGAATATTATAATAATAGTAGTTATTCTATGATAATATTGTAATTGAGACACAACCTGATACAATTCTGTCATGAACTTCTTGTCTGACTTCCCAGTCAAACTGATTCCTGCATCAGTCAGTTGTGCTGTGAGGGTGTGACTGTAGGTGGTGAATGTGTAGTGGTATAGGGGCAGGAAGGCTTCTGGCTTCCCTTCTGCTACACTGTAGAAATATATCATGTGTCAAATGCCGATTAATTAGATCTATTAAATTAGATAATTAGATGTGCTGTGAGAGTGTGACTGTAGGTCGGGAAGGCAGAAAGGCTTCTGGCTACCCTCCGCTATTCTGTAGAAATATTGAGATAATAATTTATATTATGACTATGTTGAATCATGAAATGATGATAAAGTGTGACCACTGACGAGCGACAAGATTTGATACGCCCAGTCGTCAGTGAGTTGTGCTGTGAGGGTGTGACTGTAGGTGGTGAATGTGTAGTGGTATAGGGGCAGGAAGGCTTCTGGCTTACCTTCCGCTATCCTGCAGTATTGAGATAACATTGTGCATGCCAAATTATCAAAAGAAAGGTGATACATCTGCAATGTAAGGCAGGACAACATATATATGATACACCCGGGCTCCAGTGAGTTGTCATGTCAAGGTAATTTGTTTTCATCATTAAGTGCCAATTTGCCAAACTTATATCAGATGTCAACAGCCGCCAGTAATAGAGTTTTACCATGCTGTAGTGTAGACCTCTACGTGCAACAACTGCATGAGTACCACAAACTTACAGTATTCCCCGACCCCAACCTATACACAGGAGTATGTACAAATTTTGCAGGATTGGTAAACTGATGGTACAGCATACGGACATTGTGTTCTTCCCGGGGAATACAGAAAAACGCCTGACCACACAGTCAGATTCAAACCCGCCATCCTCGATCCCAAATGAATGGAAGTCCTCAGACCTCCGGTTTAATACGCTGAGCTATGGCACCACATATTGATTTGTAATCAGCCATTTAATTGACATGGATTCAATCACTAAGACACTAACCCAGTGAGATCCACGTCTCCCATGTACTTGACGTGCTTCAGGGCAGACTGCAACTTCCTGATGTTATTCTTCAGGTCTCCCGTTGCCATTGTATCAGTTCTACAAATTTGCAAATTATAATGAGATGGCAAACATTGACTGGTTGTTCCAAATTCTCTGTAGTTGATGCGATATTATGATACTCAAATTGAATTAGTAAAGTCTACCAAGTGCTAGTGTGCTAGGTCACGTTTCAATATTTAAATGTGTACATACTACATATGACACGCTGTACATAACTACATATAGGTCGTACTTTTAGCAAAATACAATACAATATATGTCAAAATATTGCGTAACAGCGCACTTTTGATGCCAAAATAATCAGAAAAATATGAAAATGAAAATAAAAACTGTTTACCGTTCTAGAGGGTGAGCTTTATTGTATTTTAATTATTTATGCCGATTTTTAGGAGATGTTAAAAGATGTTCCTATTCAATAGTACATGATTTTGTCACTCGATGAGAAACCAACAAGGAATCATGACGTCTTTTTACGTTATTTCGGGTATGAATGAAGAACCACAGGGCAGAGCGTTATCACGCGCAATGGAATTAAATGAGCGCTTAACCAAAGCCTAGCAAAAAAAGATGTCATGTTTCCTTGGTTGGTTTCTTCGTCGCATTATTTTCAGACGACAAAATGTCCATGTACTATTGAATAGGAACATAATTAACATCTAAAAATCGGCATAAAGAGAGCTTTTTTTATTTTCATATTCAATTTCTTAAGACGTTATTCATAAGATAACTCTGCCATACCTTCCATTAACTTTGAGGCGGTCGCCTCACCTCCCAAAACATCAAGATGTAATAGAAAAACTCAAAAAGTTCAAAGACGAGCAACCACCAAATTAATTAGTAAATCGGTTCCGTGATCTGGGATACGAGGAAACAAGTTGAACATGCCGAAAATGACCGAAAGAAGACTCAGAGGGGATCTAATCGAAAGATACAAAATACTCACAGGAAAGGATAATATAGATCAAATGTGAAAACTTTTTTGAATTGGATACGAATAACCGCAGCGGTAGGACATAAATATAAATTGAAGAAACCAAGGTGCAATACATATTACGACGCAACGCCAAATGAGTTTTAATCACTAATCAGAGAGTAATAGACACGTGGAACAAATTGGCAGCATACATAATCATTACATAGTTGATACGAAAACAACAGTAAAATTCAAGAAAGGAGTACGTAGTCGTAGATAAGGAAGTGGGTGATATGATATGGGCAGCCTACAATGTGGGAACCAGGTAGCTAACAACCCATTAATCTGATACTGTTGCCCTTCTCTGTATTTTTTCTATTTCCGAAATATCGACAAATGAAATATTTTTTCCTTTTGATTTTCCGTACCCAGTTCAGACATTGAAATTGAATAGTCTGAATACTCATTATACTGAAGTACATAAATTTTATGATTAGATTCAACTAACCCATTATAGTAGTAACATAAATACTACATAGGGCTAGTACATACATACCGAACGTGTTATGTCCTTACGTTAGGCTAAGGGAATCTTTGTAAGTTCAAGTTGTAACTAAAGTAAAGTAGCCTAAACCAACGACCTATACTGTAGGTCATTGCCTAAACAGTAGGCGGCTAATCGTTACAATGTGCGAAGTCCTAAGATATTGGACTGTAAATTTAGCATTTACGGACTGGTTGCGTTAATAGCCCAATGAAATTGGCATGGGTAGCCTGGGTATGTCTTTGTAAGCATGTCAGTGTTGGAAATTCGCGACGACAAAAATTGAAAAAATCAAAAAACGGTTACTTGGGACTCTTTAAAATCGAAATTGAAAGTACATGTTTTGTGCGTCCAATAGCCAAATCCGTAAAACAGACGAAGGAGGGGAAAGTGGGTTAGTTGCCACCCACTATTATAATAGGTCAAATAACTCCATTTCGCAAATGGCTATATAACATGTTGATGTTTGAGAAGGGACAAGAATTATTATTATTCGAAGGGACAAGGCATACTATTATTATACTTACAATACTAAACAGTAAGATGCCGAGACTAATGTGTAAGAGCATCATCATGTGATATCATTCAATCAATCAAATCTAATACAATTGAATCAAATCATATCAGATCGAATCAATCTAATCAATTAATCGAAAAATCGATCCAAACGAAACAATTGAAACAATAAAATCCATCGAAAATCGAATTAATTTTATCAATCGCATCAAACGAATCAATAGAATCAGTTGAATCAATCACACAAATATAATTAATCAATCAACCAACCAAATCAATCAAATCACATAAAATCAAATCAATAAAGATACAGTACAATAGTATTGAAATCAAACACATGAATTAGTTTATACTGAAATGAGTTTATTGTATACAATAATTATTATTAGTAATAAATCAAGCCATAAATGATGAAATTGCTATTGTGATATCAAAATACACTGAGAAAGGAGGCTAGCTATATTAATTACAATATAAATACATTTTGATTGCTGTCTGGTGAATTCCATAGAATGGTAGACTATTGAGTATTGTATAGTAAAAGAATTTTTTTGTGAGAGTAATACAGTCTATTTCAATTAGCAAAAATAACAACATTGTTTAGTGAAATATTGAAAGATCCGACAATAAATCGATTATGCTTGAATTTAATTTGCATGAGTATCTAACCAATAATGCAAGATACAAAGTGAGTACCAACATTTAGTAATCATACATTTCAATTTACAATAATATAAGGTTGTTTATAAAATGTTGGTATGGTTTTACTTTGGTGTAGGCTAAACAATTTTAACAAAAAATTTAGGTGATAATTACTGACAACAAAACATGTAGCAAAAAACCCGCTCAAACATGCACTTGACAGAAATTTACTACTACCAAATGGGCCAGGAAAAGTAGCCTACATCACTCGTATTACTTTTATAATGTTGCATAAATCCTAATGTACAACGTCAAATATTACAATTCATATTCCAGATAATCATACTGAAGCTCTACTATTTATTGTTATGTGTAGAAAAAATTATTATGATGTAAAATATTGTAGGTATTATATACAGTAATCAGTACACACTAAGTCACACTATTGCGTAGTTATAAAGTCATATAGTTATTAGAACGAAATTATAGGTATAATAATATATTATTTTGGATAGGTCTACTATAATGTATAATATATTATAGTTAAATAAATAATATTGAGATGTAGAAAATAATATACAGTAAAGCTGTGTCTCCTCTGTCCATTTACCTTGCGTTTTTCCTCGAGTGTATTTTTCTAGTGAATTTGACGTACCGTGGTTTGCGAAATGCAAGGTAAAACGTGAGGAAACACAGCTTTAGCCTACGCAGAAATAATTGTAATTAGCATACATGATAAATATGGTCGTAATTATTGTAAGAAGAAAGAATATTGATATTACAGTAGTACCAGGTAGCTACAGGAGCGGCACTAGGCATTTGGTGTGTGCCAATTTACTTTCCATGTGTGATGCTATAAAGCGGGGAGGCGATTACATGGATGCCCCACCTTCCGCTAGTGCCGCCCCTGAGTAGCCTCGTTACAAAAAATGTGCAGTGAAATGTATCAATTCATCAACTGGGAGTTAGAAGGTCGTAAGTGCCAAAGCTTTTAATTGTCACTTACGACCTTTTGGCACTCCATAGATTATTTTCAAAATTGCTTCAACTCTGTCACTGCCATATTCGAAGATCTTCGAATGAGTACAAAAGATATTGTCGCAGTGTAGGCTTTAAAAAAATTAACTGGGCAGTGAAAGGGTTACCTAAACATTTTGTAGCACTTAACTGATGTGGACAGTTGTTATAGTACGGACAATTACAATATTGACATTAAAATGATTGCCGCATATTGTCAAAACAAAAAATTTGCGGATTTTATATATATATATATATATAATTAAATCATAACTGAAATGTGGCTGAATTTTGGATATGTTGTTGGACAAAACAAAATAAAATTGCACGATAAGTTGCTGCTCTAACCACTATCCACGAACCCACAAACCACACAAAAATGTTGCCGTTTAGTTTCGTTTCAAAATGAGCCACGGAAATTTGTCGCTGGGGGTGCTTATACCTGCGGACTGTTCTGTTACTTTTAGCAGTTTCCTAGAGGAGAAAGTAGTGAAAAACATGGTCCTGTTTGCAAAGTCACTTCTTTCGAAATTTTGTCGGGAAAATACTGTATGATTTCCCCCAGAAATTTAATCTTAATTAAACTAAAATTCAAACCATCATAGCTAGATCATTAGTCCATGTGTGTCAGCATCGTAAAGTAATGCAGAATAACATATCCAAAATTCCATGACGTTACAATTAAGGTTGAAAGAAATGGCACGGTAAATCCTGATAGGTATAAACTGTACATGTGTATAAATACTAACATACTGTACATGTCATAAGTTAATGGTTATTTACAGCACGGAGTTATAATATTTACAATATAAATAGCAGTTACATATACATGAGAGCAATATCATTTTGTTCTACTCACTACTCAGTCACTGATTTGTTCTTTTCAGTCATTTTGTTCTATTTTATTCGCAAAAATTAATTGTTTAGTATTAGTCCGGTAAAACACTATTCCAGCAACAGTACACACTTGAGTTTTTACATGACATAATAATAGTGTAAAATTATCAATTCGATTAAATTAACCACAGAAATTATTTCATTGAAAAAGCTCGTTTGTATAATTTATAGTACGGTACTTTACTTTAATTTATGTTTGATTACTAATAGACTGCATTATTAGCAGTTGCCCAGGTGGCAATTGACACTTATGATGATTACCAAGTCATCAATATTTCATTGTGTAAATGCAGTTGAACTAGCTACAGATAACTTGAAAGCTAGCAACATTTGTCATAAGATTATAGCGTAAGTTAGCCATTATATTGACTCTAATAGTCTATAGACGATTTTAGTATTAATTACAAGTTTACAACCATGTGGAATATGCAATTCGTGGCAATTTATAAGCCTAATGGATAGGTGTGTATTAATAATGTCTACCAGAGGTATTTTAATCTAATCCATTTTGAGAATTGCATGGCAGTGACAATTTTTTTAATTGTTTGTTAGACACCCAATAGTGATATGAAAATTACAATTTTAATGAATTTCATCCGATACATTATGGGCATGGTAAATTTAGCAATAATTTGCCTTTTGCTGTGGCCAAAAAATTTTCCCGCCAACAATGCTTAGTTTTGAATTATCCACTTAGACGTTAGTGGGTATAGCACACTAACTGGTACGAAACTGACATTTAGGTGTAGACAAAATGTACAAAATTAGTACCGCTAGTATAAAGCTGAATTGTAAAATAAATAAGTGGAAATTTTTTGCCAAACCCAAAATCCTGTCTTTTCTTAATGGTGTATAATTCAAAACGACACATTCTAGTTTTGGAAAAATAACAATTTGCGATATAAACAATAAACATTATAATTATCTAAAACAAGAGCGTTCAAAAAAATTTATACAAATGCAAATATGTTGTACGTATTATGGAGCACAACAAACATATCAAAAAAAAATTTTCACTGCCAGTTTAGTTTAACAATAATGTTTACAATGTAATTTACTATACAGTATCTATGTGTTATGTATGTGTAGTTTTGAACATGGTAAATATCTGACGTTACCGGTGTCGTAGGAAACGGGGTGTCCTTAGGCAAGGTGAATGGAGTCATTGTGGATTCCGTCATTGTCGTGGCCCTTGTTGGTCATACCTGCAAAAATATACATTCAAATATTAAACAGCCTGTAGTCCTGTACGTACTCTAATGTAAGGGTTCAGTATAGTTCCTAAAAGAACCAAGAGAACTCTAGGATTTAGCAATGGATGCCATGAGATATTGGTGGCAGAGTAAACAATAAATTTTGTCGCATTAAAGTACAAAGTGATTGTTATATATTGAGTTGTATGTTATCTAGCAGGTGTTATTTTCTCTGTAGTATGTTGAGGCATCTCATGAGGTTCTGACATCACCAACGATTGATTGTGGAGTGTCGCAACTGTAGCATGTCAGACTCTCGTGTGAGAGGTCCCGGGATCAATCCTGGCTGGAAGCAAAATCGTACTTTGTCTGGAGTGCATTTGTTGTGTTCTCTGTGGTGTCCTTAGACAGAACAATCTCATGTGACCGCCTTGGTTGATCTATCTGTAATAGAGGGTACCGATTGGAGAGTGTACTTAAATGTTAAATTATACTTGATTTCATTGAGTTTATGAAGTTTATCCACAGTACAGCCCAATATTGGACTACAGGTACAGTAATTAAATTCCCAAAGCTAATCTGATGTAATCTATTTCTACGTCACACGAGTTTACGGACACAATAGCAACAAGAGGCCCAAGGGGCCTCAAGGCGCTCACCTGCAATTTTTCAGTGCACCATCAGCTTTGGAGAAACTTTGATGAGGCTAATGATGGTTTCAGAGAAGAA
>WNLI01210174.1:0-12755 GCA_025802215.1 Wirenia argentea | reverse complement strand
GGGGGGGGTGGGGGGGGGGGGGGGGTCGGGGGGGGGGGGGGGGGGGGTTGGTGTCGGGGGGGGTGTTGGTGGTGGGTCGGTGGGGTGTCGCTGGTGTGTCGGTGGGGGTGTCCCGGTGTCGGTGGGGGTGTCCCGGTGTCGGTGTCAGTGGGGTGGCGTGTCGGTGGGGGTGTCCCGGTGTCGGTGGGGTGTTGGTTGGGTGTCGTACATTCCCCTTCACCCCAAAATTTTTGTTACCATTGTATTTTTTAAATACAGAATATATGCGCACAAATGTGGCCATGCAAGCACATCTAGTAGTTTTATGCGCCTAAACGTGATCTAAAACTGTAAAAAATTTGAGGGAGTTTTCCCAGATCCACTTTTATAGCTTTCTTGCGAAAGGAGCCAACCCTGCGCATACACTATGCCAACTTCCTGGCCTGGACTAACTTTTCTGCTGTGGCATTTACGCTACAACAAATGGTGAAAGTTTAAAATGACAGTGTGAACGCAACTTTAGCATACAAAAATTTTATAGATAATCAAAATATTCACGATCAAAAATTCAAAATAGATTCAAATCAACCTCAAGTCCATTTGTATGGAAAAACCAATTTCTTTAAAAAGTTCATTTGGTTTCTAATATTAGCCATAAGGAAGAGTTTTGTTCTTGAAAAATCTGCCATTTTTGTCAATCTTTGGGTTCAAAGATAAGCCACCGGCTTTTTAGACAATTTCAGACGTATTTGAAGTGTTAAAAGCAATCTTCGGTAACTAGCCTACTCTTTACACATTTTTTGTATTTCATGGAAAATGAAAAAAGACCAAAACAACCAAATGGACCAAATGAACTTTTTGAAATTAGTGTACTCAACTTTTTACAACTGATTAAAATCTTAAAACCCAATTTTGCAATGAAATATTTTATTGTAATTACAGCATACAACATTTATTATTACTGTAAAAAGGCTAATTTTCGCCTAGTGGAACTTTTCGCCATTTTCGGCGAAAATTTACATAATTAAATTAATTTATTTCACTATAAAATGATGAAAATTAAAGTCAGCGAAAAATAAATATATAGGCGAAAATTAACACCTTTACAGTATATCACAAACTTTATATTGCCTGATACACGAGTAAATCATTGTTATAGTATGACAAATACATGAATAAAATATAAATAAATTATATACGATTTTGTTTTTGTTCTACCATTAGTTTCAGTTAAGAAAATGTCTACAATTAACATGAATTGGTGTAATTTAATAAAATATTGAGTAAATAATATACAGAATTATTATCAACTGGAAGTGGTAAAGCGATGATGACATATACATGGTAACTGGTTCTACACAAGTTGTCAATCAAAATATATTATGGCATGGATGGTCAATGTCCAATAGGCGGAAATTTAAATTTTCAAACGCGACAAGCCGTGGCAAGCTGTACGCAAGCTATAACTATGTAAATTATGAGGAGTGGCTTGGTTTGTTTGTTTAGAACCAGTTGTCATGAAAATTAGGTAGGACTTTAATACTATGTTGGAAAGATGCATGTGTTTATTTTGAGTCTTCTACTCTTCAGCCACTGGTCGAGTCATTTGGGGAATACCCATTCGCAAGCCTTGACACTTGTGTAGCCAGAGAACTGGCCCAGATTTAAACATATCAAATGATGACGCTTAACATTAATCTTGATATCAACATTTTAAACAACACTTGAAAGACACTAATGACCTGAACAAAGCACTTCAGTCACGTTATGGCAAGACTTAAGCAAATGCTTAACAGTGATTTTGATTTAATGGAAAATACGCATCGTATAGTTTTTTTATGGTGCCTTGTATAACAAATAATAATAAATAATGTTACAATAACGGGTACGACAAAATAAATAATATCATATACGATTTAGTTTATTTCTATTCACGAACTTCACAACTCTGTTTATCACAGACTACAACAAAAAAGTGTCAATTCTTTCAACTCTTATAGCCACATTCATTATCATCGCTCTACATCACCAATATGGCTCACAAAGCTGGTTTAATAACACAAAATTTTGTCATGGATCCATATTTTTGTCCCGATGACTAGCTACTAGTGCTTAAACGATATTTGGTATCAATGGATATTATCAGATATATAGCCTGGTTAAAAATGTTTGGTGGCGGGTATATTTTCCCCAAAACAAATATTGCAATTACTTTATTTTTATGAACAATGTACTAGTTGCTGTGGTCGAGTTTGGATATCGCGTCGGATATCACAATTATTGCTTTATATATATTGTGATGCATCGTGATATGTCAATATTTTAAATACCCATATTACAAATAAATACTGATATAAATAAATATTTTAAATACAGTACTGATAATACCTGATATATCTAAGCAGATACTGTACCAACATATCGTTTAAGCACTACTACCCCCCACATCTACACAACACACCGCGACGGTATCTCCATGTTCCCTGTTACAGGATTGCGCTCGAGCAGGCACGCTTGTTGACAAATACGACCACAGCGCGAGTTGCAGCACTTCTGCGGGGTAGGGCAATCCACGTCCACTGTACATATGGAACTGTGCGGCCCGCATGACATCGGGGCGAATCGGAGTGGTGGGCAGGTCCCTGGACGAACTGAAACACATGTGTAATTGATATTAACATTCGACAGTCGACACCACTGAACTCTACGGCCCACATGACATTGGTGGCGTAGGGTAACTAAATTAACTAATTAAATCTGTCTTGGTAGTTTTTCATGTAAGAAAATCTCTCAACTGTCTCTGCTCAAACTACCTGCCCTTTGTTATATGGTAATATCCTGCTCATCTTTCCGTAAAAGGTATGCTAGAGTCCATATGACGAGAACTGCTTGGGTGGCAGTGGCAGTTGGTTATGCGCTGTTCAATGCATGGTCAGATGATCAAATGGAGTAGTATGATTGGCTACTTAGTCCACTGACTGGGCATTCCTCACAAGCCACTCCCGTTGTGACAACAAATATCTTTGTCTGGCTGTTGAAAATGGCGCATTGTTCAAAGCAATATCACAAGATGGAATGGAGTAATCACATTAGGTACACCTACTGCATCCTCCTAACAAGTATGACGATACCCATGATTGTAGCAATAGGCATATGCGTCATTTGGAGGTAAACTGTTCAAATAGTGTAATCTCATTGGCTACTTACCCACCAGCCTCATATGTACAGTATGACCACATTGCACACCCATTGTAGCAGCAGACGGCATTTGATTGGCAGTTAGAATTTCTGGTACACTTTTTGTTCAATGCACGGTCAATCATAGTTACCTAAATTGAGTGATGTGATTGGCTACCACTTACCAACTGAGCGCATTGTAGCAACAGACATCGTTTGAGTGTCAGTTGGCATTGTAGGCGCATGGTTAGTGACACATGATGATCAAATTTTGTGATGTGATTGGCTACCACTTACCGACTGGGCGTTCCTCACATGTATGGCCACACCCATTGTAGCAGCAGACGGCGTTTGATTGACAGTTGGGTTTGAAGGTGCACGATTTGAAGAACAGTCACACGGTCAAATGCTAACCTACCAAATGTGCCTCACCACACTCCTTTTAAGAGCAAACCACATTTGGCAGTTGGAATTGGAACTACGGTCAAAACATGGTCAGTGACAGTCACATGATTGAATAGGGTACTCTGATTGGCTACTAACCGACTGGGCGTTCCTCACAAGTATGGCCACACCCATTGTAGCAGCAGACAGCATTTGATTGACAGTTGGAGTTGGAGGTGCACTGTTCGAAGCATGGTCCACGACGTCTGCTCTGGCAGTGACCTGAAATCATACTTTGTGTATGGGCCCTTTCCTTTGCTTATAGAATCTATAATATAGATGGTCTACAAGTAGGGTAAAGTGGCTCACTGGCAGAGTGTTTGCCTTTAGATCGTGAGTTCAAGCCTGGGTCGTAGAAAAACTTGATATGGCATACTGTTGTGTTGCTGGAATTCTTTTGGGCAAGGAATTCTCTTGGGCAAGGAATTCTCTTAGGCAAGGCACTCAGCCCTGCTTGCCTTCACCAGTTCAGTCTCCGGACTGCATCTTCCGTAGAAATTCCACTGGTTTCTTTTTGCTGTCTTTGAGTCATCGGATATATCTCAGCTGTCTGTGCATGTGTCGACCACTAGATCTGTCCACGAGATGCCACCCCAGCATCGCACTCTGTGATATTAGATTCAGCAATGAATAAAACAGCTATTAGTATTATTATATAAATGATCAATTGGTGCAGCCACTATGGCAACTGATGTGGCGTGTTCAAATATAGCCCTCACCTAAAACATTATACTTCGGCATGTATTTGTTGTCTACTTAAGAATGGGTATATGAATGATTTAATTTATGTTGACCCAATTATAGAAATGTTGCACAGTCACATATTTTAAACCAACATTAGACAAAAAGGAGATTCGAAAGTGAGGTGTGAAAATATAATGCTTTACCTTTGTAAAGCATACTTATGGAATAATTCCTCCATAAATCCATGCACACTCAGTAAGGGTCAGCATAACTTTAGAGGTAGCCTACATATAGAACAATATGGTGGGTGTAAAATGACCAGAGCTTTCATGAAATTAATTTGAGCATCCAGTTTAGGACACAAAGGTATGCCCCATGTCACCGATCCAATTTGATAAATTAAATACAAAATAAATTAAATTCTATTCTTCTATACAGCGTTAATTACATTCCATATACATACATATTGAGCTTTGTGAATGGAACTATAATGCTTCTTATTAATTAAATATTAATGCGTTTCATATCCTAGACGGGGGTTTATCATTATTAAGTTACTGAAACTTTAAATTTAATAACAAATTTTCTTGGTAAACGATCAAGGCGTGGCTCATTCCGAATTAAATCCGGTTCATATTCGTTTGGAAAGGGGAGTATGCCAGATAACTGTACTGTGTGTTAGAGGTTTGGGAGCGATAGGACTGAAAGGGTATGATGGGTGGAGACAGGGCGACCCCACAGCCCTTAATTCATCGAGAGATCACAAAATTAGGGGCACAAATGTCAAAGATCAGTCAACGTTATTGACGTGACGTGAGGTTCAATTATAAGTAAGCTCGGTTGACGATTTCTGCATATCGTGCAACTTGGTGATTCACAATCGTACATACAGTACCTATTAAATTCACTCACAAGTTTGCAGTCATGAATAAAATGCTACATGTCTAATATTCTTTTTTAAATTTATACTTGAGGCATCTACTAACAAATTAACCCATCTGAAAATCAAGCCTGTCATCGGCTCAAACAAGTAGTCGATAGTCTGAAATGGGCATGGCATGGTCAACACTGGAAATTTCTGCAGGCTAAAAGGTGACAGAGGGTGGGTGTCCAATAATAGCTAAGCACATATCACAGCTCTGCTCCAATCAAAATTGGCGTTACATAATTGCTATGAAATTAATAGTTAATAATAAGTAAAGCTTACCTTGAATGACAGGGTGTATACAGCGTCGAGTACAACCGGTGAAACAGCATTTCTGGCTCCCACCACAGTCATTGTCCACGTAACACTGACGGGTGCAGTTGGCAGTGGCTAGGGCGGCGGTCGTCAGCCGGGCAAGTGGGCACACTCCTGCTTTCTCTCCGATGGCTGAACAAAATGTCATTACAGACTCAGAACACAGATATGTATAGAAGGTTTACAGTAGTAGAGATTGGAGAAAGTCGCTGTCAGCAAAAAACACTTCTGTCGTCTCTGACGGGTGCAGTTGGCGGTCGTAAGGGCGGCGGTGGACAGACACTTGCTCTCTCTCCTACAGCTGTTATTCGAGAATTAGAGAATGGTAAAATCGGTTTATTAGCGAATGATTTATAGTAGAGGTTGGGGAAAGTCGGTGTTGTAAAACAACACTTCAGTGGTTGTTGACGTAGCACTGACGGGTGCAATTGGCGGTGGTGAGGGCCGTGGTCGTCAGTCTAGCGAGGGGACAGATGCCTGCTTTTTCTCCGATGGCTGAACAAAACGTGATTAGTGAATTAGAGAATCGCAAAATGTCACTTAACGGACGCCTAAGCTGCGGGTTCGCGCTTCGGCTGCGACCATCAACATGGATTTTACACGAGCATCCAACCCCGCATTTGCGAGATTCCTGCAAGACAACATGGGCAGATTCTGTGATTTTGCCATTCTCTAATAATTTATATATCACAGAATCTGCCCATGTTGTCTCTATAAATTATTAGAGAATGGCAAAATGTGATTACTGCATTAAATATTTACATACTCAGAAATTGTAATAGATTTATAGAAGTCAGGTTGTGGTCTTGTGGATGCATTGAATTGGAAGGTAAGCAGAAGAATTTTGAATGGAATTCTCAACTCTTCATACATTAGTGCTGTTTTCTTGTGTTGTGGGTATTAGACACCAGCTGCTTTATCGAACTTATTAAAGACATCTTACGTTCTTACCATCGACGACCTGACAATGGGGAGATCTTAGGTTCTAAACCAATCCCGACCTCCATACATCAAAGTATCTGAAACTGAAAGTGTGCGTGGTATACAAAATTAATGTTGCCATACTGTAGCTATTTGTTATGTTTGTAAGACTGACCTTTGCAAACCGGGAGGTGAAAGCAGGATGAGTGAGAGCAGAGTGGCCAGCCCATGGAACAGGTGAAGTTGGCTGCACATGTCACTGTCTGAAACACATGACCAAACACATGTCACAGTCTGAAACAGGTGACCAAACACATGTCACAGTCTGAAACAGGTGACCAAACACATGTCACTGTCTGAAACAGGTGACCAAACACATGTCACTGTCTGAAACAGGTGACCAACACATGTCACTGTCCGAAACAGGTAACCAAACACATGACCGGTCATGCGTCATTGTTGCGCATAGGGATGGTCCGATACAGAACATAAGTACCGTCGTTTCATCTAACTTGGGATCAAAGGTCTAACTTCATACATTTAAAAACACGCAAACGCAACCATAGATAATATCAACATCCCAAGTTAGACCAGCTGTCCCAAGTTAGCATATTATGATGGTACCGTACATATACAAATAATAGGTAGTCCTACGAATATTTGTTGAAAACAGGTATGAAAACAGTACCAATTTGGTGACTGATGTTAACTGGTCAAAAAAAGAAACGCGCCACCTAAAAAATATATAATAAAAAATGGTGCGTTTCTTTTTTTGACAAGTATATATTCTAAAACCCACAACATACATATGATACTTTCTATATATAGAATACTTAGTATTGCAAAATGGATGAAACATGAATGCAGCGGACAGCGTTACTGATAGTGAGATGATCGGTCCACATCAGGTGGTTCAATTGTAGTCAAATTTCTTGCCAAAGGACATCACAAAACGCAGAATTATTTGCTACAAACATTGTACAACCAGTCCTGGGGAATTGAACGCAGGACTTGAGAACCCTCTTAAACCTACATCACTCACCGAACAGTTGGAGCTCGCAGTTATTCTCACTAACACCACCAAAACCATGGCTACTGACTTGAGTTGTACAAACATATTGATAAGTATTGATATATTAATAACTTTTTCAAATGATGATATTGACTGGAGTTATTCAATAAAAAAATAAATGTTCTATTGGAGAATTAATTTGACGTTAAAAGTTATAGCTTACAATTGTAGGCTAGGCTATATGAGGTATTATCTACAAGACAGCCACTTTATAAATAATATGAATATAAAATTGAAAATAGCTTATAGTTATAGCCTACAATGGTCTAGACTAAAATTAGTTATAACTTTATGGCAATTCAAATTGTGTTTTGAAATGTCTGGTCTAGGCCTACACAAATAATTTTGAAATAAACCGGACACAAAAATGACGATTTATGAGAATTTCTAACAATTCCTTACCTTATATAGAGGTCTCCGCCCCAGCAGTATGCCTTGAGTTCAGTTCGGTAAGGTAAATTAGGTGCGCCTAAGCAGCCTAACCACGATTGAAATGTCTAACAAACTGATTAAAATCGTGTTTCCTCATTGCGGAATGCGGACTTCAAATTACAGTACAGTAATGTCATTCATCAGAATTTATTAAATTTGCTTAATACCGTTCAATTAAAATTTAGATACCGATAAACATGATATTTATGTGGTGCGCGCGGGTTATTGACATTAGAATTAGGATGAACTACAGTATATGCTCTAAAAATATGGTTTTAGATTTACTGTGTATTTCCTGTATTAGCGATTTATGTATAAAAATGTCATTATACACTAGTTAGTGTAATAGTTTATGTACATTACATGAATTTACATCGAATAGCCATATTACACAAAATAGATCAAGCATGACATAGCCCAGGGCCCCATTGCTAACTTGTTCTGTAATAGATGATCCATAAATGATTTAAGCATATTACCAATAATCACGTCTCTAACATACTTGTATTTTATGGATATTTTGATTCCCGATTTATCAATGAAATTTTAGTAAAATACCAGTAAATTTTACAGATAATATCGGCAAACATTTTCGACGATCGCCGGCCATCTCCCTGAGATAAGAAGTGAAGTCCTAGGTAGATACGTAACATTTAACAGTTGTACAGTATAAAACAATAATATGCTACATGCGATGTAAAGTGCAAAGTTATTGAAATATCACTCGAATTCACTCAAATGTTTTGTATTAATGTCACACACTGCGTAGGAGTACAGCTATAAACATCACTTTATAAATGCATGTAAGATTTTATTTTTCTCAGAAACTTATAGACCCATTCAAACCACTTGAATAAAGGCAGAAAACATAATCCTAGCACATTACTATTGTGGCCAAATAAATAGGACCGCTCTAATAGAGTCACAATTTGAGTAGATATTTCCAAAACTATATAACACACACACGTGAAACTTGGTAGGTAGTTGGTGAAGGTACGTGTGATTCAAAATACGATTAAATTGTTGAGGTCAGAGGTTAAAGGACAAGGTCATGGTCAAAAATACAAATTCTGATCAGATTTGTTTACATTTTGTGCCATTTCACTGCTATTTGAGATATTTTAACGAAAGTCGGTATATAAGTTGTATAATACAGTAGACATGTATATACTACAAAGTATCAGTTAAAAAAACAAAGATTAAGTCACTGTCAGTCACTTCAAAACTACTAAACATTCAGATTTTTTGAATGAAATCTCGCTGTGACCTTAACCTTGTATGTAATAACATTTACACTTAGGTACTAATTAAGGTCCATGGACTGAATAGGATGCATGTATTACTTTATTAAAAAGTTAAAGGTCAAGGTCGCATCGACGTTTCATTACAAAAATCTGAATTTTTAGTAGTTTTGAAGTGGCTGTGTATGGGTTAATCTTATATTTTTTTGGATTGATACTTTGTAGTATATATGTCTATAGATCTACTAGACATGCAAGTTATGTACCGACTTTCGTTAAAATATCTCAAATAGTAGTGAAATGGCACAAAATGTAGACAAATCTGATCAGAATTTGTATTTTTGACCATGACCTTGACCTTTAACCTCTGACATCAAAAGTTTAATAGTATCTTGTATCACACATACATTCACTAAGTACAAACATAATTTTAAGGTATTTGTGTTATATTGTTTTCCAAATATCAACACTAATTTGTGATACTCCATTGTGGGCGGTCCTATTTATTTGGCCACGATGGTAGATCGTATTCTTACAAAGAGAAATCATCTAAATAATGTTCTGCATACCCGGACGTTTCACAGCGCTGTCTGCGACACCGAACACTCACTAGTTGCATCAAAGGTGACAATTAAACCTAAGAAAATCTAAACAGTTAAAAACAAATGTTTAAAAAGGATAGATACGACCAACACATCGAATCCTGAAAATATAAAGAATTTTCTAGAATCACTTGAGCAAACTTTAGGTGAAATCGGCACTGAAACAACAGCTGATGCCAAGTGGCAGTGTCTGAAAAAAAAACAATTCACGATAAAACGACTCTTGCCTTTGGCACCAAAAAGAGAAAGAACAATGACTGGTTCGAACCCCATCATGATGAAATGAAACCACTCATAGATGCAACAAAATCAGCTCTTCTCAAATATAAACTAAATGCCAGCAGGAACTCTCTTCAAGAACTTAGAAAAGAAAGAAAATAAGTGAAGTGCAACGGTCTACCGGACGCTGCGCCAACATGTACTGGACGAACCTGTCTGAAGGCATTCAGAGGTCATCTCAATCAGGCAACAGTTACTGTAGAGGAATGTACGAAGGGATTAAAACTGCTATTGGTCCAAAAATCAAAAAAACAAATTTCAGACAAGACCGAACAGATGAAGAGGTGGGTAGAACATTACCTTGAACTTTACTCAAGGGAGACTCTCGTAACCCAGGAAGCTTTCGATGCTCTTGAAGACATCCCGCCCTGGGAGGAACTCGATGGCCTACCGACACTTGAGGAGGTCAGCGACGCTATCGATGATCTTTCCAACGGAAAAGCTCCAGGACTCGACGGAATACCAGCCGAAGTAATCAAATCAGGAAAATCTGTGCTATTGCCTCACCTACACGAACTCCTAATACTCTGCTGGAAGGAAGGCAAAGTTCCTCAAGACCTGAAAGATGCCAGCATAATAACTCTGTACAAAGGCAAAGGAGAACGTAGCGATTGTAACAGTTATAGAGGAATTTCTCTACTCTGCATAATTGGCAAAATCTTTGCACGGGTTGTGCTACGTCGACTACAACGCTTAGGGGATCAAGTATATCCGGAATCTCAGTGTGGGTTCAGAGCAAAACGATCAACCATTGATATGATATTCTCACTCAAACAGGTCCAGGAAAAATGTAGAGAACAGCGAATGCCACGTCTATACATGACATTAAATTGATCTAACCAAAGCCTTCGATGTAAGGATACCCTAATAAAATGCAAATATAACAAAAGCTCCTATAAAAGGGCATCCTTACCGTCACCAAATATCAGTGCTGACGGTGCAGTGGTATAACGCAGGACTCTCAAGCAGGAAACCCAGGTCCAAGTCTCGCCGGGACCAGATTTTTGATAACAAATTTCCACTCATTCTACCTAAGTTGCATACAATGTTATTAGATCCATGTTTACAGCTGGGCATTCACAGACCAACTGACTTCTATAAAATCTAAGACTTGCTTTTATACCTGGAGTACGTGCAAAGTGTTCAACTTGGAACAATGATCCAAGTTGTTACAAGTATGGCCGCCATATCTGGGCTTTGTAAAAGTAAACTTCAGCTTTAAGCCCAATCATTCATTCATTCAAGTCTGGAGTGTTAGAAGAAATCTATTAACATCTCGATTTTAGATATCACTGTTGGCTGGAGAACCAAATATCAACAATACAATATGACGACAGTCCTGGCTTACAGTGCCACACCGGTCATTCCCTGTATATATACTGTATGTCCACAGAATGTTACGAGAAGGGTGTCGAATACAAGGGTTATATAGCACAGACAGTGAGCGGTCGGACATGTGAGAGGTGGGATGCCCATACGCCGCCTAACGCTAGTGTGGGGTGGAACGATGGACTCGGGGATGGCGGGAAGCTGCCTGAGAACTACTGTCGCCTGGCTGGCAAGCTTGCCCCTTGGTGTTACTCGTCTCGCCCTACCACGGTGTGGGAGTATTGTGATGTACCGCGGTGTGGCGGTAGCGGTATGTACACTGTACTGTATATATATATATGTATATATACATGTAATCGTTAATGCATGTACTGTATGGCGGAGTGGCGCAAAATATGCCCAGCAATCTTCAAGTGTTGACAATGAATCGAATACTCGACCCGGACACCCTGACCTGGCTACACAACCTCAAAATATGACTACGGCATACGCGAGAAAAAAAATTACGTGCACATGCCGGTTTGCCTGCTCCGTAGCGGCTTATACGTACATATTATTTCGTCTGGACATTATCGAGAAAAAATGTCGAGTATATAGTCCGTAAACGTGTGACGAAAGAATTGTTTTGATAACTTTGCTGGTTTTCGAAATATCTGTAGCACCGCGAGGCGTACCTCGTACCTTAGAAGTAAATGTCAGCATAACGACACTTCCATTGCATTGATGGAGATAGTTTAATGGCGGGATTGGTGGTCATAGTAGAATGACGCCATAAAAATGAAAAACCATTGCATCCATATGTACAAATACCCACTGTGTTATACATAAAGGATTTGATATAATAAGTTTAAGTCAAAATACGTACAGTATGGGTAACCACACATTATATTGTACAAGCGTACATATTTTGGCATATAAATGATTATATCTCGCCAAATACTAAAAAATATCCACAATAGAATAGTGTTTTCGTTATTTTTGACTACATTAACATACAGTAATGATTTGATGTATGACATGCCTAAGTTCACTAAAATTCACCCTTTTCCTACGTCATGGCGGCCATTTTTTAAATGGCCGCCAAGTGATGATGACATCATAGAAAAATTATAACATCGCAATTATTTTCAATTACATAGCGCATATAAAATAATTAACTTGCGAGTAGTGTCACACCTGTCATAGTCTATACTGTACGTCCACAGAATGTTACGAGAACCTGTCATTGCATATACTGTACGTCTACATAATGCGATGAGAACCTGCCATTGCCTATAATGTACGTCTACATAGTGCGACGAGAACCTGTTATTGCCTATACTGTACGTCTACATAGTGCGACGAGAACCTGTTAT
>WNLI01210063.1:0-12755 GCA_025802215.1 Wirenia argentea | reverse complement strand
AGAGGGTGTTGTCAAACATTGCTCCCAGGTTTCGCACTTTGTCGGAGGGGTGAACTATTTTGCCGTTTCCTAGGGTGAGACTGAGAGATGGGAGTCGACTGTGTTGTTGCGGAGTAGTGATCACTGTGAACTCGGTTTTGTTATCGTTGAATTTGAGTTTGTTTGCTGACATCCATTTTTGAATGTCAGCAATGCAGTTGGTGATTGAAGAGAGGGCTTCTGTGAGGTGTGTAGGTTTGGCAGAAACATACAGTTGGGTATCATCCGCGTACTGGTGGAAGTGTAGATTATGGCTGCGGATGATATCGCCGAGAGGATGAATGTAGAGTGAGAAGAGGATGGGCCCGAGCACGGATCCTTGAGGCACTCCTTGGTTGACAGGAAGAGGTGGTGACGTCTCTTTACCCACTCGCACGCATTGTTCACGCCCACGAAGATATGATGATATCCACTCGAGTGCATTATCAGTGATGCCGAAGCGTGAGTGAAGGCGCTGGAGTAGTATCGAGTGGTCGACAGTGTCAAAGGCCGCCGAGAGGTCGAGAAGGATGAGAAGACACGGCGACCCTTGATCACACGCCATTCTTGCGTCATTTTGGACCCTTAGGAGCGCTGTTTCAGTTCCATGGGCTTTCCTGTAGGCAGACTGGTAGGGCTCATAGAGGTCATTTTCTGTCAAATAATCAGTTAAATTTGAAGCAATATAGCGTTCTTCAGTTTTCGAGAGAAACGTTAGTTTGGTGACAGGTCGAAAATTCTGCAAAATTTCTGGATCGAGTGAGTCTTTCTTTATGAGAGCTGTAATGTAGGAATCCTTCAATGGTTTAGGAAAGGTGTTGGTTTCAATGGATGAGTTGATGATATTTGTGATGAGCGGAGTAATTGGATCAAGGCATTGTTTCAGCACAGATGTTGGTAGAGGGTCAAGGTCACAGCATTTGTTGTTTGATGTCTTGAGGATCTTTGAGATATCATCATCCGTGGCAGGAGTGAAGGACTCTAGCTTGGCATCAGTGATGGCTACGTCATATTGATGAGGAGATATGTCCGACTCCGGCAGGTTTGTCATGATAGTTTCAATTTTGTCATAGAAGAACTGGTTAAAAGACGACACGATATTCTGAGGAGGGGTTTCATTCAACTTCATACATACACCAATCCCACTATGAAATAATGAGTAGAAGGAACTCTCCTTTGGGAAACAATTAAACGTAAGAGCTTATACAGGAAACGTTCCGCAATAGTTGTTTGTATATAGAACAAAGAATACCATGTAGCCTACTGGAGTGGTCATACAAGCTTCCAGTAAATCTCCCTTCTACCGAAAGGACTGTATTTTCATGCAATTTCCTTCATTTTAGTTTTACTACATAATTTTTTTTATTATTACATAATCCTTCTATTTCGTCAATCATCATGTAATTACTACATCGCAGCGATGGAGATCTGCATGGTTGTCTGGTAATGCTAGTTGGGTTCAACGAAGGACTACACCTACATCTTAACAACTTTACAACAAGTTTTCAACTAATCGACCGGATAAACTCTCCTGTATAACCAATAAACCAAAAAATAACACTCAAGTATTCACGTTGTACCGTGTGGTTTTGCATAGAGTTTGCACAGATTGTTGGGGCGTTCTGTGTTGTCGCGATCAATAGAAACTACTCAATATACACCATTTAGCTGGATACCAAAATAGTACGCCTAGTTTGAAAGACGCTGTTTGTGATTTTACAGATGGTCGCGATTTTTTACGGAAGCTTCTCTGTCCAGATCCCGAGAAGCGACTGTCTCTCTCGGACGCCATGAAACATAGCTGGATCACTGAAGGTATAACTGATATATATGACTTTTCACATCATTATTACATCAGTATACAAATTACAAGACTTCAACTTCAACGTGTAACTCGACAACGCCATGCAGCATGTACGTCGAGGGGGACCAAGACCAAGACTAGGAGTAATTGTTATATGTACAGTAGTATGTTGTTTAAGACAGTTTTCAAAAATAGTGTTGAAACTGGTAGCGAAAAACTAGCAATAAATACTTGGAGCTAACTTACTCTGCGAAATTGAGAAGCAAATACGTACGTTCATGGGACTTCTAACCTACATCTCATAAGCCTTTAATGGAGGAGTCTACACAAAATTCTATTTTCTTTATTATTTCAGATATCAAAATATAATTTGGTTAGGGTAGATAGTTAGAAATAGGCTGAACACAGGTTAGGCTAGATAAATATCAAATATATTATTATACGGTAATACTAATTTCACGTTATCAAGGTCACGAACCGATCTGTAATATAATTTAGGTGGGCAATCGTACATCACGGTATCTGGATACTCCTCGTTTGGAAACAAACCTGCAACATCCATCTACAACCTCAACTACATATTTTCTGCTAACATGTTTTCCAATCATACCATCGCTAACGGCTTTTACTCTCATACAAAGTTAATATGTTACTTTCAATATAATCTTCATGATATATTCCAATACTGCCACAGGTACCACCAAGCCCATGACAGCCCACCCATGTCCAAACCGTCTCCTCGCCAGTCACCTCAACAGCAGCATTCTACGTCACATGATCGACAAACAGGGGTTGCTGTTGCCGGATATCGTACGTCACGTGACCACTAACACCCCCAGTAACTGCACAGCTATCTACCACCTATGGAACCGCCGATTGAAGAGGTATAATCGTGAGGAGGCGGTGAAAGGGCGGGTCCCCAGTGCCATTCCTGAAACTACGAAAACGTCTTTCTTCTCGGTGAGAACTTTACTTACTACATATACCGGTAAACGATTCTATTGATAACTAAACTGAATAACCATGAATGATTGAATGATTGGACTTAACATGCGTTTAAGGTCCTGTCAAAACACGTTCCATCGAGGTTGTAATATTAAATTTACAACATCTACAAAATTTACAACCATGCATGCACAATATATAGTTATGTCTAGTCGGATCAGTTATGGGGCGCAAGCAAATATCTGGTCGCACCAAGTGCATGGTGTTTGCTGCTGATTCCACTCCGACTTTAAAGACTCGTCTGTGGAGCGGAGACATGGCTGGTTTTAGACATCATACTGCATAAGTTTGATATGTTCCAAAGCTGGATAGTAATCCATAAACTTTGACCACTTGTGGTCCGAAACGGCTTGCCGGGGCATAAATTAGCAAAGCTAAGAAACGCACACACCACCACACCGCCCTTTCTTGCAAGGACTTAGGTATATGACACATCAACTGGCGAGATCATGTTAGAACAGAGGATGCCCTGTGTAGATCTAGCCAGACTCCTGTCTCTGAGTTGCTTCGGAGAGCTCAACTTCAATGGCTGTTTTATTTTCCCAGATAAAACTGGATTCAATATCATTTATGAATATACTTTGCCCCCAGAAAATCCTCGGAAAACGACAGCCCCCCACCGTGCTACCAAAACCAAAGACAGAAGAGCAAACCGATGTTCCTAAGTCGGAAGATAAAAACAACTCGAAAGAAACAGCAAAGGGAACTGAGGAACGGAGAAATGAAAACGCTACAATACTAACTGAGGTTGGTAAATTCAGTAAATAAAGTAGAAATATGTACATTGACTACAAACTTACAAAGTTGGTGAGAAATTTTCTTATCGGTATAGCCTAGAACATGAGTACACGAGTGGTATAGCCTAGAACATGAGTACACGAGTGGTATAGCCTAGAAAATGAGTACACGAGTGGTATAGCCTAGAATATGAGTACATGAGTGGTATAGCCTAGAACATGAGTACACAAGTGGTATAGCCTAGAAAATGAGTACACGAGTGGTATAGCCTAGAACATGAGTACACGAGTGGTATAGCCTAGAACATGAGTGGTATACAGGTGACAGGTTATCCACGATTGTGTTCGTTATTATTGAGCTACATGCAAGACACGATAATTAGGTCTGTACGCATTATCTACAAGTACAAAACATTCTCTCTGAATAAGCAATTTCCAAAATAACCCATTTCGTTCACTCCTGCTATATATAATGTACTGCTCGTGGAGTCCATCTTCCCAATCCCTATCTACCTCACCACTGCACTGCACTGCCACACTCTGTAGTAGGCTTTACCCTCTCTTCCACTTCCGTACTTTTATTTCCCCAATAACATGTTGAACTAGTCCCCTGGCCTCTAGGGGCCGTGGGTCTTCATAATATTTGTAATGGTTACAATATGCAAAGTCCTGCGACATTCTATAGCAAATATTTTTTTAGTTAGATCTACATGCTAATATGTACTGTTTAAATTATTTTATGTTGCATTTTACACTTTTTCAGGAAAATACAACTAAAGACGGAAGGTATTTGAAAGCGGACGACGAAAAAACAACAATACTTTTGAAGGAAACTGTCACAACGCCCGAATTTACGCAATTACCCCACAGTACTATTCCTACACCGCTTGTTAACAACACAACAACAATTATTGTAGATACAATTACAGAAAGTGCAAATGAAAACAAAAACAACTGTGATGGAAATATACCCATTGATGAAAAAGGTAGAAAATCGTATGCGAAAAATGACAATTTGAATGACAAAGTTCACAAATCTTTACAAGTGACTGAAAAATATGATAGACCAAGAAAATCGCAACCGCAATTAGGACGAGAAAAAACACAATTGAGTCGTGAAAAAACCCAAGTGCCATCGTTAAATGCCGATCAGACGCAAATCGATTTAGCAAGCAGACAAAAAACTGATTTGTCAAATAAACAAACGCATTATAAACAAACGATAAAGGACCTGATCGCTACTGGGTATGGTAATGACAATGCCAAAATTGATGTAGATGATAAGTTGGTGGAGACAGAAACGTTACAAAAAGTGTCGACAAATTTAGCAGAAAATTCCAAACATCGTGATTGGCAAGATGAGGTGGCGGCGAGAAATAGAAAAATTCTCGCGGATGCTTTATCGGTAGTTACGGATACATTAAAAGATACAGAATCAGGTAATGTTACAGCTACTCAAAGATACACACACAGCACGGAACCACATGCCAATGGTGGACATACAAATAGACTAACGGGTAGGCGAGATGCGGATAGAAAAATTGACACATTTGACAGTCATAGCGTTGGTCAGAATGTAAAAAACAATGTAAATAGTGATGACCATAAAATTGACGCAATTTTTAGTTCATCGGGTAGTCGGCTGTCGTTAGTAACGAAACATTCTTACAAATCTAAAGCAATACGGGATTATCAGAAATTAATTTGGGAAAAATCTTTGATTGAACCGAAAAAAGATTTGTCATATCCGAAAATACGAAAAGAACGAACATCAGCAGGTTTGAAGACTGACAATATAATCCTGACGTCAATTTTAGAGCCGATTCATTTCGATATTTCGATAAATGGACGATTGAATCGAGATTCAAATGCGAATCACCTCATGAAGAAAAGTCATTCCGATAGGACGGTTTCGCGCCATAGTGTCAGTAAAGACCATACATATCGATCCGTTTCGCGGGGTAGAAATTTCACACCCGCAAACGAAAATAAAAATTCAGTTAATGATAGCGCACAAAATAAATTAAATGTAGCAATTTATGATAGAAAATCTCGTCAGACGGATCGTAATTTACTCGACATAGATTGTATACCGAACGTACGAAAAGCCGTAAGTAAACAAAATCGAATTTTAGCCAAGGAGAGAAACAAAATGAAAATACAAAACTTAGACAATCGAACAAACTCTGAAAAACGTAAAATGACGTTGGATTTTTACCACCCAAAAGACATGCCGTTGAATCCAAAAAGTGGGCACACTTTTATTCAGGTTATATCGCCATATTCGGAATCGAAATCATCTCGAGGGACGTCAAATTCCGACAAATCTCGGTCTGTGGGTTTACCGGCAATATCGCCTGGTAGCATGATGCGGAATTCGTGATGTTTTATTTATTACATAGATGATGTCCCAGGAAAATCGTGATATGGTACCTAAGAATACTTGTAAATATACGGCAGAAAATGAAATAACCCAGATAGCGTGATCCTGCTTTCGTCCACAGAACTATTAATAAGCTGAGATGATATTTCAGTGGTTTATTAAAATTTCCGTGTTAGCAGCTATTTGTTTCTTGTCGTATTTGAAACACTTTATTTTTTAAAGTTTATACAACAACTGTAGCACTTTCCCTATTTTGTACATAAATTAATAATGCATTCAGAAGTACCGTAAAACAGATTCCTGGGACACCACTGTATACACTATAGAGTATAGATATCAACAATCTGATTTGGTTCAAATAGGTTGTTTTAGATTTTTGATTTTCGAAGTTTTACAACCATTTTATGCGATAAGCAAAGTAGTATGCACAGTATTTTACATTTTGCAAAGTATTATGCAAAGTATTTTACATTTTACAAAGTATTATGCAATTGTGTATTTTACATTTTAAAAGTATTATGCAAAGTATTTTACATTTTGCAAAGTATTATGGTATGTTTATTATTATGCCATAGCCTAGGCTCTCACATTATGCCTATTATGTGATGTCAGGACTCAGTATCACTATAAATAATTTATAAATGATATCTGTTAAGATTTATGATATTTTATTCGAGATTATTATAATTTTAGTAACTATTATCTAATTTATCTTGATTGTTGAGGTTATAACATTAACCAAGAAAAGCATTAATATTATTATAGCCGAATGACTGTGATATTTACACAACCATTATTATTTTGTGCAATATAAATTATGTTATGTAAAAATTACGCGACAAAAAGATCAATGAAATAATTTAAAGGTATACTCCAGACAAATAGTATCTTTTGAGGGATGATAGGGATGGTATTGAATGTCAAATTAAGGCTACATGCTAAGACAGTATCAGTCCCTACCCCTAGTATGTAGTTGGACTACGTCTGGTTAAGGAGAGCATCTACTGCTAAGAAGAGCATCTTAGCCGGAGATACTCTTCTTAACCAGACGTAGTCCAACTACATACTATGGGCAGGATGAAGATACTGTCTTAACATGTATGCTTAATTTGACCTTCAATACCATCCCTATCATCCCTCAAAAGATACTATTTGCCTAGAGTATCCCTTTAAGGATTTGTAAAATTGATAACAAGAACAAATCTGACCCAAGTGCTGAACAATGCTTATTTATTGTTTGAAGAAAAATGCCTGGTATGTTTACATTTTACTATAATAGCGTACCACATTATATTTTAAATTTTCTCCTTCAATTCTAATTGGTATGAAGTTTTCGTTATTTTCGTGATATGGATTACACTAAATGTTGTTAGAATTGATAGGATGACGATTTATTTTATTGAATTATTTCCTTGTTATTGGTTTCTATATTATTGTGTTTGTTAATTTTGATTGTACAGTTTTGTACTGTACGTATACTATTTTTACCTGGAATAATCTCAATAATATAATGAATATTATATAATATATATAAAATAATGCATTCATTTCATTTTGCTTAGTCAGACATTAGGTATGTTTAGTCATTTTGTGGAGAATTCAAAATGAGGCTAGAGATGGACAGCCTACAGGAAACGGTCAATGTAAAAAATAGCCACCCGTTGACAGTATGTGGTACAGTGGTAGAGTTGGGAGTTCATCTCGCGTCAGCGTCACGGTATGTGGTACAGTGGTAGAGTTGGGAGGTCATCTCGCGTCAGAGTCACGGTATGTGGTACAGTGGTAGAGTTGGGAGTTGGGAGTTGGGAGTTGATCTCGCGTCAGAGTCACGGTATGTGGTAGAGTTGTGAGTTGGGAGTTGATCTCGCGTCAGAGTCACGGTATGTGGTAGAGTTGTGAGTTGGGAGTTGATCTCGCGTCAGCGTCACGGTATGTGGTACAGTGGTAGAGTTGGGAGTTCATCTCGCACCAGAGTCACGGTATGTGGTACAGTGGTAGAGTTGGGAGTTCATCTCGTGTCAGAGTCACGGTATGTGGTAGAGTTGGGAGTTCATCTCGCATCAGCGTCACGGTATGATGCGACGCTTCTGCTTCTTTCAGGACACAGATGATCGACATCGCAATGTTAATAAAATAAAGTTTGTTAAGCCCCTGTCACAAGACACTGTGATCCTCGGCGATGTTCCGGCGATGTGAAATTACTCATATCGCTGTGAGATCGCAGGAAAAATGCCGAAAATATACGATGGTGCGGCGTCCTTGCAGGGACTATGGTGTGTCTACGGAGCGCTCGCCACATGTACGGCATTCCCAAATTACTTCTAGTTGGTGACCGATTGCATGCAAACTGAGTTGTCACCACGTGGTATGGGTTGTCATGGCGCAGCTATCGCATGCTCACGGCAACAGTGGCGTTTCCACAAATGTTCGTACTGTGTTTGGAAACGCTGCGACAACTTTTCACAAGTACCGCACGTACGCAACTGCAGACACTACGTACGTGATTGCGGCATGTCCGTGGCGCTGCTGTTGCTCTGTGCGAGACATCACCGTGCTTCTGCACGCATGTCAGAACGCCGAGCCACTGCGTTTGTTTGTTGAACGCAGCTCTAGTGTGACAGGGGTTTATCAATCAACTTTGGGAAGATAATTCCATAGGAGACACTCTACAGTATACATCGTAGGCTCTTGCAAGAACAAAGAACATACACAAATACACATCAAAGAACAATTTTTATGCGTCTAGGCAGAGTATTAAACTCGGAAACTATGGTACTACAGTCTACAGTAGATAAAGGATATTTATGTCTAACTAGCCAAAGGCCAACCACGCAAGAAAAGGTTTATTTAAAGTATAATTTATATTTATTTATAAATGCACTAGGCTATTCAGTGCTTGAGAAATTCATTTTTCTTAAACAGTACATACAACCACGAATATAATTAACAGAAAAAAACAATAACAGTAAATATTATTAATTAAACATCGAAATATTCACCTTACATGGGTGTGTTATGGCCTGATGGGTACATGGCAATTAAAGCATATTTACACTCTTCAAGAATGTCTCAAACAGTAGTGAAAGCTTACATTACTTACATTTACAAGGTTACATGGCGCAATGCAAGTTTAATATCTCATACTACTACGCAACTCTTTGGTTCCTGTGTTAACAAAATATACAAATACATAAATAGACTTTAAAGTTAGAGTAGAATATGTTTATAAGTCCCATACCTTGTTATCCAAAGTTTGTAGGTTAATGCTACCTACTTGATGCAACACCATCTGCATATGTTTCATCTGTCGTTGCATTAGAAGATATATCCAGTCTTTCTGTATCGGGTTTTGCATCGTCTGCTTTGGCATCGTCTGTTTTTACATCGTCTGTTTTCACATCGTCTGCTTTCACATCGTCTGTTTTTGTTTCAGTAGTGTTTGGAGAAGTTGAGTCGGTTGGTACCTCTGAGAGTTTATATGTGTGTAGGAGGCTCACGGTGTGTTTAAGTGCACTGAAATGATTGCAAGTTCAAAGATAGACAATATTAAATGACCACCGTCGGACAAACATGGGTTGATGTTAATATTATGTCATTTTTTGAACGACCCCCTTGGACACGCCCCCTTGAGCCGATTTGCATGATTTCAACAAACTTTAGTACCATGGTCCCAATGATAATCAAATTTTAGGTCCATACACCAAACGGTTTGGGAGATTTTTTATTGAATTTTTTTACCACCCATGGCGATGCCCACTTGACCAGATTTTTGACGAATTGAACAATCTTGGATTCTTGGGTCACCCCAAGGATGCCTCACATAAAATTTGAAGTCAAATCCACAAACAGTTTTTGAGAAGATTTTTTAAGTAATTGTTGATGGAGTCGACGCTACGCCGGCTGATGATGACAGCTAGCATCTGAAATTTAAAAAACCACTGTCTATTTACGCACATCAAATGCTTCTTACAACACAGAACTTATAGATGATTTTGTGTCTCGGGTTTTTGGTTCTATTCATTATTGATACATCAACAGTTGCCAAGTTGCCAATGATAACCTCTTGTAAATGCACATTCAACAAAAGTGTCAAGATGAGGAAGCCTCGTGGCTAGAGTGCTCATCCTGTGGTATAAGGGTCGCGGTTTCTAGCCTGTGGTGCGGCAAAACTGGCATTTTTGTGCTATTGGTATTACATTGGGCAAGGAACTTACACTCTTTACTTGTGTCGACTACTTCAGTGGCCATCTGGGACTGGGTAGCTTTCCTGGGAATTCTGCTGGCTTCTTCGCACTGTCGAGTTGCGGAAAGTGGAAAAAACGTGCCCATATGTGTGGTTTTCTCTGGGTACTCCAGTTCCACACCATGACCTTTTATGTCACATGTGTATGTGTTATGTGTATTAATTTAAGAGAGCCATTAGTGTGACGCTCCCTTGAAATGAGTCACACTCGCACATGACACCCTAGGATGTCGTCAGACATACTGTATTCCACTCGCAGTATTTTGTTAAAATGAGAAAATTGTTCGCCTAGAGCAGTTTCACATTCTATCAAGGGAGATAACAATTCAGTCAATATTCTGGGATTTTGCTCTGAAAAATCCGTCACTTTGTCTGAAGTTACGACCTTCGACTCTCAAAAGGACGTAACTTTTGAAGGTTATAAATGCCTATTTTTACAGAAGGTATGTTTTAAATGCAATTTTTAGTAACTACCGCTACCTACTCTTATACATACATTTGAAACAGTTTATTGTATGTCCTGGAATAGCCAAATGAGTCAGCGCGCGGTACACCGGTGTACGCCGCCATATCACCCATTAGTGTCTAATTAATTAATTAATTTGAATATGGCTTACGGAACAACCTTTTCCCCTCATAATTTGTGTAATTTCATGTTTTTTTCACGTTTTTTTCTCATTATTTCTTCACAAATCGTGCAAATCGGAACACGGAAGTAAACCGTAAACGACAACTAGCAGCTATCTAAGGCCGATTTTCATTGGATGTTTCTTTCCTGTGAAAATATGTTGACGAATCGACATACGCGTAACAAAGGATGTTCATGAAATATAATTTAGAATTTCCTTGTTTACGTTGTTCAATTTCTCAAAATCAGAGATGCGTGTTCAAAAGCTGCCGTGGCCTGTGAAGAAAAATCTTGTCGATCACTGACGGGAGCATAATAAATCGAACAGGTCCGATCATCATGAACATGAATCGAGCATTGCCCGGGCGACCGCCGTGAAACGTGGTGAGTCGATTGGATACATTTTGACGGGGGCGCCTGGGAACTCTCGATTTTGACGATATAGTATACTGCTTTACTTTTACTGTGGAGGATATCCGTGGTTTGCTGATAGGGCTATTGGTGTGGGCCGGGGAGACAGTTACTGTACATATAGGGTGCGAGGCGGAAAGGTAGGTGAGGGATATGTAAATGGGATTGGAGAGCAATGGAGGAGTTGATAGAGATGACATGTATTGAGGAGAAAGGCGACTAGATAGGTAATATGATATGTGTGAAGGGAAGAGCGAGCTAGTGGGAAGAGAACAATGTGAGAGAGCGATGGAACACGAGACGGTAGGTAGCCTAGATGTGATGGAGGGATGGAAGTTCATGGAACGGCGATGATTGAGAAGCGACAGACAATGTGATGAGATACATTGGAGGAAACCAAGATGTAGTTGGGAGATGATGAGAGATATGATGATGGGAAATACCGAGTTTGAATGCGGATAGGGGATTATACAGTGATGTACTAGAATGGTACCTAATCATCCTATAGCTTGAATATAAATATCAGCGAAAAAAATTTGCGCAATTATGCATGGAATACTAGCACATAATAGTACAATCATTCGAGAGCACAAATTCCAGGGATAAATAGAATGGTTAATATTTGAGTTTGTAAGTCACCAATGCAATGTAGGCCTACTGTAAGATACATAAACAAAATTGTTCCATATATACTTGCATAGTAGTAAACATGAAAATATATGATGTGTGCTCTAAAATACAACCAGTAAGTTGATGATATGGATTATTGTTATAGAAATAATGTATGTTATGCCCTAGGGAATTGTGCCCTATACTATGTTCCTATTTTGATGCGACTATTTTTTGCATGGATAGTATAGTCCTATAGTTATATCTATGATGTACTTATATGAAAGAGTAATGAAATAATATTGGTAAACAAAATATACAAATCTACAAATCTAAAAATCTAAAACAATAGACACAACATGTGACATGTGCCCAGTGTAGCGTATTAATACTGACTTTTAGACAGTCAATAGTATTGATAGTCTATACAAATTACTTATCCGGTTTGCAAATAGAAAAAAAATCGAAGAATATACTATGTTAAAACGAACATAATGCGTTGTTGGCTCATACCGACTCTCACTATAATTTATCGATTTAGAACCGTAACACGACAGTTACGATTCATTAAGGGAGGTAATCGCATTATACTTTAATTTTGTCGAAAATTGTATCGTTAGTTCGATTGTAATCAAATGCTAAAGTGTAAATTGAGTTACATTTTAAAGCAATAATTCCCGATTTTTTAGTGGCTTGCATCGACATTTGCTGTGTCTTATTATGAAAACTAGGTTCTCAGCTCTCTATCGCCGTATTTATCACACATATACACCGCGTGTGAGTGTTACTGCAACAAAATGAAAATTGTTAGAAAAATCTGATTTTTAGTCCACGAAATCGTGGACTTAAGGAGCGGCTCGGTTATTGTTGTTCTTCTTGTTCTTCTTGTTGGGAAGACATTACGGAATAATCTGTAA
>WNLI01209952.1:0-12755 GCA_025802215.1 Wirenia argentea | reverse complement strand
GTTTATAATCCCAGATTGGGAACACCAAAGCGTACAAAAAGTTGCTATTCTTTCGGGTACACAAAACTCATTTAGTACCACCATTAACATCCACGAAACAGTCGCCCAAGCGGGAGTAATGATGTGAGGCCGTGGTAAAAGAGTTAATAGGGAATGTTATGATTGCGAGTTCGTGGCCATGACGTGAAGTCATCTACTTAATTAACGTGAAACAAGGTGATTAGCCAGAGGATATGTTTATTATACATGGCGATATCTCGATTTGCCAATGGATATGTTTATAGTAAGGGCAATAATATAAGCCATGATATCTTGATTAGCCAGAGGGTATGTTTCTTATAGGGAGGTATGTTGATTGTGTCGAGTCTGGTTGTTATGTTTTGGGTAATAAGAAAACTATTGGGTTTGTAGGGTCTCTGGTATATTGCAAGGCCAAATTCCAATTTGGTACAATATTCTTTGCCAACTTGGTCGTATATTTTTCGCACTTTCGATTAGAATGCAAAGATCATTCATCGGTCATGCGTTGGGTTCTTTGGTGCAAGCAAAGGATCCATTACTCTGTAACCAATTATGTCCCCTCAATCCAGATATAAATATACACATAAATAATAGTATGTCATTGGTTCGATATAATAACGGCCATTATGTATTATGAACTTTAGTATTAGCCACTATAAAAAAGTAATTCCTTCATAGACGCCGAAGTGACTAATAGAATCCGTAACTTATCCCGCTTCGCAGTGCAAAGTGGGAAATGCAATGTATACAACCGAAGCCACACTGCGCCGGCGCGACAGGACGCATGTCTATCGCATGTTATTCTCCGACTTTGTCACACGGCTGAAACACATAGCAAAGATATCCAAATTTATTTTCTGGAAAAAATCTACGACAAATGTGTGGATTGAACCCACGGCTAGTCGGCTACCATCTAGGATCATGACCGGTTTATCGGCATAACAGCGCATTAGACCGTTAGCCATCGTGACCTTATAAATAATAATCATTTTAAAAAGCCACGGTGCATCGCTTACCTGTGGCCAATTTAACAAATCTCGTGGGTTGAAAACCTATATCAATTATAAAACACTTTCCACAACTGCTGCAGCTATTTCTGCCATTGCTTCCGTCTATAATTATTTTTTTTACTATAAATTAACCATTTGTTACATAATGTAAACACTGATATATTTTATTTTTTATCGTGAGTGGTATAGGTGTATACTATAACGTTTTCTCGAAGTTTTTGCTCGCACTGTTTGTTAATGATATCAATTACGCCCGAGATATATTTTCGATGTCTGTCGCCATCTTGTGTATTTATGATACAAATTGTTATTTATACTAAGTGTGATATAGGTACTGCAAACTGTTATTTATACTATGACATAATTCCTACTAGAAAATTAGAATTATGCTATTTATTTTTACTTCAACCCATTCTGAAATGTTAGGATTTGGCGTTGCTAACAGGATCTACTTTACATTTTTTGTACTTTCTATTTACATATTTCCAGAGTTGTTTAGTATGGGTAGTAATTACGAAAATCGCAGCTAGTTAGAGGGTGTTTATAAATATCATGACGGTAGGTAATTAACTAATCATAAAACCATGTAACAATTATATCGTTTCTGACCACCTGCGCTATCAACTCTTGAAGAATAGCAGATCCTTTCATTGCTGGCATGTGTGGTATGAACTGTACAAGAATAGCAGCAGATTGTTTCATTGCTAACCACTTTACTTCTGCAAATCAAAATACAAGAATAGCAGAATCCCGTGTATTCTATTAGCATTATATAGGTCAAGCACTAATAGCCGCTCATGGACAGACTTTGATACGCCAAATTCAGCCCCAACTACTTTCAACTCTACAAGAATAGCAGAATTCCATGTGTTCTATTAGCATTCACATATATAGGTCACCATCAGGCCGAACACATTCACATATATATAGGTCACTATCAGGCTGACCACATTCACATATATAGGTCACTATCAGGCCAACCACATTCAGATATATAGGTCACTATCAGGCCAACCACATTCACATATATAGGTCACTATCAGGCCAACCACATTATATATAGGTCACTGAGGCCAATCGCATTCACATATATAGATCAGTATCAGACCAATCACATTCACATATATAGGTCAGTATCAGGCCGACCGCATTTACATATATAGGTCACTATGAGGCCGACCACATTAACATAATAAATATATAGGTCACTATCAGGCCGACCACATTCACATATTATATAGGTTACTATCAGGTCGCCCTAATTCACATATATAGGTCGCTATCAGGCCGACCATATTTACATATTATATAGGTCACTATCAGGCTTACCACATTCACATATATAGGTCACAATCAGGTCAACGACATTCACATATATAGGTCACTATCAGGCCAACCACATTCACATATCTAGGTCACTATGAGTCTATGAGGCAAACCACATTCACATATAAAGGTTACTATCAGGCCGCCCACACTCACATATATAGGTAGCTATCAGGCCAATCTCATTCACATATATAGGTCACTGTCAGGTCAACCACATTCACATATATAGGTCACTATCAGGGCAACCACATTCACATATATAGGTCACTGTCAGGTCAACCACATTCACATATATAGGTCACCATCAGGCCAACCACATTTACAGATATAGGTCACTATCGGGTCAACCAGATTCACATATATAGGTCACTATCAGGCCAACCACATTCACATATATAGGTCACTATCGGGTCAACCAGATTCACATATATAGGTCACCATGAGGCCGATCACATTCACATATATAGGTCACAATCAGGCCGATCACATTCACATATATAGGTCACTATCAGGTCAGCCACATTCACGTTATATAGGTCACTATCAGGCCGACCACATTCACATATATGGGTCACTATCAGGCTAACCACATTAACATTATATTGGTCACGATCAGGTCGACCACAAATAGCCACTCTACCAACAGACTCTGATACGCCAAATTCAGCCCCAACTACTGGTACTTTACTTTTGCAATATCAACTCTACAAAAATAGCAGAATCCCATTGTGTTCTATTAGCATTATATAGGTCACAATTAGGCCAACCACATTCACATATTATATAGGTCACTCTCAGGTCAACCACAAATAGCCACTCACGGACAGGCTCAGATACGCCAAATTCAGCCACGATACGCACAAACCAACCCCGATGCCAGTGTAATCTCGTTATTCTCTCAATGACACAGCCATATTAGATTTCCTGACACCAGACTTAGCAAGTCGCTCGGGATTCCTATACAGCAACCGGTATTTACCAAGACACAAACCTGTAAGATGGTCGAAATTCTGCTTACGTAGCTGGTAAATAAGAGTTTCATAGTAGATTTACTGTAGTACAGTGGTTCTCAATAGTAAACATATGGGTAAGGGTCTGCTACTGGGTCCCCACATAAAAAGTTTGAGAGCCACTGTTGTAGTCTACAACACGCCTAATTCTATCGCGTATAGCGTGACGTCTCGGTACACTATAGTTGCATCATCTCATTCTAACCCGGCTAATGATAGATATATTACCTTTCAAAATTTTATCCTGGTATCTGGTAAATAAAAGAGTCTTCCGTACATTCTTACGATGCTACCTAAGGCTAAGGCAACATAGTTACTATGACGTACTATTATGTAACAGAGCCGTTACCGGGCTACCGAGTATTGACATAGATATACAGCATAATTCTACTCATACTAGATGACATTCAAAGATCTTCTATACCATATCCGCTATGCACCCTCGGGCGTGACCGAATTCCTAGACATACATGTAATAACCATGCTCTACAAACAATAATTGTAGTTACCTAATGGTTCAGGATTATTTTTTGTAGATACGAGCGGCGAATTATCAGAATGCTACGTGACGGGTGTCAAAAACAGATATTATATAAAATCATTGTGTGATTATGAAACCTAAAATAGAAATAACAAATTGTTAGTTTGACACAATACTGTAGCAAGTCGGTGGCAAATGCAACAGAATTCGTGAGCTGCTACAAAAGTGGGTGATGGTTGCAACAGAACTTGTGACCTTAACTGGTACAAAAGTAGGTTTGTAAAGAAACTCGTGACCTAGAGTGTCAGCAATGGTTGCACCAAAAGTTGTGACCGTAGTTGACACAAAAGTAAAGGTTTGTAAAGAAACTTGTGTGTCAGCAATGCTTGCAACTAAACTTGCGATATGCTACAGAACTTGTGACGTGCTACAAAACTCGACGTTGCACCAAAACTAGTTGCTAGAATGGTCATAACAATCATGCCTTTAGCGTCTACAGACAATTGGTTTATTTGATCATTCACAGTTGTACCTTCGTATTTTCCCTATGAAACGAAGCAGAGCGTCAGTTTATGAGTCTTAACAACTTTACGAGTCTTTAACAGTGATTGTATCCTTAGGAATCCGACGCACAATAACCATCTCTGAAAGTTGTGTAATGATTTAGAGTGACTCCATCGCCATGAATCCATTTTACGGTGATAAAGTATAATAGCCTATCTTTACATCTTGAATCTTCGACATGCCCAACAATAATTACTAGTTCAAGATTATATTTTCGAACTGTAGAACGATTTTAGTTGAATATCTGTCTTCTTTGCAAAAATGTTCATGAGACTGGTAGTTTTCAATACGAAAAGTTTAATTTTTATACAGTCAACTCACATTTGGTTAGATGTCAACGTTTCGACGTCCATTCACGGGTGTCTTCTTCGGGACTGACGTTCCCACGGGTTTCGCGTACTCATAGATGTACATTATGGCCCACTGAGTTGCCCGATGGTGGGCTCTTATTCCTGCCTCCTCCATTGAATGGATTCCGTAGCTCTGCTGATCCCCAATAATGATCATTGATGTCTACCCGTCTCATTCGGAGGGCTTCGATGACAAAAGGACTCTGAGATTGCTCTGTGGTCCAATCCAGGATCTGCCTAGGTAGGCAGAGGGGATTCTCATAAAGTTGTGATTTTATCACTTTGTGCCCTACACCCGTTGTAAGATTCTAAAGGATTCTTTTACGATGAAAGTTGTCTATGTTGCTGCGTTATCACAGTATATTTTCTTGAAGTTGTCTATTTTGCTACGTTATCACTGTATATTTTCTCGGTGAAACAAAAACCATTGTGCCGTTTTACGAGTCCAACAACTTTACGAGCCGATTTCACTGTATCACTGTTATCAGTGCCTTTGACATGCCATACATATAAGTTGCGTAATAGCTCAGGGAGTCGTATTTCCAGCACGAAAGGGATATAAACCAGGTTTATCGCTGAATAACGCCATTCAACATTTGTCGTTAATGACCCGCTATGTCAGGCTTATCATCGCCTTCGATACATAACTTGTGCCATGAATTTTCCATGAACATGACCATAAGTTACCCCAGGTGATGTTATTGTATAACCCCCAGACAATTCTACGATAAAAACGCTGTAAATGATTTGCACGGGTGGTGATAAAGAGAGGGGTGAAGCATTTACGTGGTTGATGAAATAGTGTCGTCGTTTATAAATGTCTGTGATTTGTGCGATTTTGAAACCTAGAAAGGTAACGCATCTGTAGCAAGCACTTTTGGCCATATGACACCTTTTGTCTCAATCATGTCACCAATCTTGCCCCAAAAATAAGCACCTTTATCACAACTCACCGCTTGTGGACAAGTGTTTTTTTTTCAAAAGTGGTTATTTTTGGGTCAAAAGTGGTTGTTTTATATAAACGTTAGCAAACAACCTACACTTTATAGTGCGTTCGGATATATGCGGCCACTTCGACCAGATTTTGCGATCGACCCGATGTGTATGTCTATACGACCAGATAACAGGTCTGAACAGGCAGTCCCATTACCAGGAAGACCAGTGTGCCTGCACTTCACTCTCTGTCACATTAGTTCTAATCCAGTATCCCAAGTAGCAATGGTAGTTACTAAAAGATATACAGTATATATAATATGTAACACTATAAGTATGTACAACGTCTAAAAAAAATTAAGTTAAATAAAACACTTACGGTGTCTAGAGCGAAAACAAAACCGAACTGTTATCGACAACAGTAACATTCAGTAAACTATTTAATAGCCTACATAAAAGAAAAAAAACATGTATCACTATTGCAGATAATAAATTAATATATTAATGCGTTATATTTCAATACTCACCATGTAGTAAACACATTAAAGTTGCAGTATTTAATTTTATGCCTAAAGCTATGTAAAATATTACATGGTATTTAGCCTACTATAAAGGTATGTATTAAAGAATGCCCGAATAATATATATCATAGCAGAGAAAAATAGAGAAAAAAAATTATAAATACGATGAATCAAAATAATCACTCTATAGTCTATACCAAGTTCATGAACAGCCTGCAGAATGCGGCTTAAATATATAACAATGTAATTAAGGCAATAAAATTGTAATTATAAATACACTGAATCAAGATAATCACTCTATAGTCTATACCAAGTTCATGAACTGCAGAATCCGTAACAGCGTAATTAAGAGAAAAAAATTGTATATATTAGTACGATAAATTCCTTGGAGAAACACGCGGTAACAAGTGCGTGAATTAAGACACGTGTTGGATAGATCACTCGAGCCAATAACCAAACGGTTTGCGATAACTTAGCGCTTTACGGTTTGCGATAACTTAGTGCTTTACGCTATCACAGTCTGAGAAGTGAGTGGTTTGCGATGCCACACCAACATTTATACACACACCAATATGTGTAATGATGGATGACCGTGGAGGCTGGATGGGATGAATGTTGGACATTGTTGGTGGCCTCGATTTATCAGGTATCCCAAGCGTGATGTTACTCTGATGTTACCCCAAAGTTGTGGCAGATATGTGCGGGTATCCGCACTACAAAATATAATTTTATAGTAGGCTACTAGTGCTTGATTTATATACACGTTTATAATAATAATAATAATGGGGGTTGATTTCAAGTGCCGCCTAATATTTATATGCCGGACACACTTTACAAGTTCTGAAACCCCGATTAAAAAATTTTTAAACACAATTTCAATATATGAATACAAATAGGCATATATACAGTATATCATGTACGATCAATTATACCTTAAAAATTTGTGTAAATAATTTAGTCTTAGACTGAGACCACTTAAAAAAAATAAAAATAAAAATAAAAATTATTGAATTCATTGAATACATTGAATTCAAGCACCTTCATTTTATCGTATCCTAGGCAACTGTGTCATCTGTTTTTGCGATTATTGAGTGGACTTTTTTCATGTATTGTATCTGCTGTTTTAGAATGTCTGAAGATGGAAGTAACATTGATAGATGTCCAGGGATGCACGACTGTGGCTTCATCTAACACAGAGACCATACTGTAGAGGGTACTTCCAACTTATGCGGATGGTACATAAACCCAAGTTTACCCAATTTCTAAATAACACTATCAACCATAATTCTGTTTTGAAATAATCTCCCTTGCACTATTCTGCACCAGAAGTTCATTCCAGCATCTGGCCACTCAATCTCTATTGGACATAGCCTTTCTTATAACGGCGTAACCAGTGTATTCCGCTTGTAATTTCTTTTAAATTGTCAGGCTGATTGCCTAAAATTTCCCAATAATTCAAATAACTGTCGTAAATATGTATACTGTATGCTCTACCCCACAGTGCATTAGCTGGGTAGACACGGCCAAACTGAACCTAATGCGGCGTGAGGGCATACGCTACTACCAGACCGATCCCCACAGTGTATCATGACAATGACATCTACTTCATCCCTCGTAATGTCATCCATCAATTCACTGAATCATTATCCACCGTATTCTGGGAATTCCTATTCTTTGGCAGGTTTTCATAATTTTTTGCAGCATTTTCACGAATTTTTTGCAAATTTTCATTTTTTTTCTTGCTAATAAAAAAAATTCTAATTTAAAAAAGTACAGTTGCAAATTAAAAATGTTCTTTTTCAAATTTTCCATTTTGTTTGCAAATTTATCACAAATTTTGTGTACTAATTTTTGCAATTCTTTGAAGACATTTGCCAATTTTAATTTTTTTTCTCAAATTTTCACTTCATGTCAATTTTTACAGATAGGCTACATTTTCATAAATTTTGCAATTTTTTGCAAATAAAAAAACTGCAAATATTAAATCTAGAAAAATGCAAATTTACACTTACATGTATTTTTTTTGCAAATTTTCACTGTTTGCTTCCGCAATAAAAAAATTCTCTAGGATAAACTGCATTTCCCCCTTGCTCACTAACCCGATAATGTCCCACTCCCCACAGTGTATCAGCTGGGTGGACACGGCCAAACTGAACCTAATGCGACGCGAGGGCATACGCTACTACCAGACTGATCTCCATGACAACGACATCTACTTCATCCCTCGTAACGTCGTCCATCAATTCAGCTCCGTGTCTGCTGTCTCCAGTATCGCGTGGCACGTTCGCCTCAAACTGTATCACCCGGAGATCGTGGATGTCTCACAAAATCAGCCACCAAATGAACCACAGACTGAGCCACTAACTAAACCAGCTGTTGAGTCGATAATTACATCAAAAATCCACTCAGAAAATATGACGAGTGATGACAAAATCAACGCTCAAACAATACCACTGGTAAATCCTGAACCAGTTAAACGTGATTCGGGTGAACTGGTTAAATTTGATCCGGATGCATCTAAACATGATCCGGTTAAAGTCCAACTAGACGATAAAACTGGTACAAGTAAACATGATCCGGTTAAAGTCCAACCAGACGATAAAACTGGTACAAGTAAAAATGATCCGATTAAAAGTGACGTCAAAGACTATCCGGTTAAAGTCCAATCAGATGATGAAACAGATGTAAACAAACAAGATCCGGTTAAAAGTGATGTTAAAGAATATCCGGTTAAAGATGTCTTGGTTACACATGATTCTGTTGTTAATGATTTGATAAAAGACGATGTGAAAATAAAATCAGAAATTGTCGCTATCTCATGTGATCCGACTAAGGATAATACGATAAAGCATGATCAGATTGAAAACCCCATAAAAGAAAACACAGTGAAAAGTGAATCGTCTAATGTTGGTCAGTTTAATATTGGGAAAATTTCTATGTCTGTTGTTGGCGAATCAAATGATGTAATACTGAAGCCAAAAGATGAAGTTAAAGTTGAGGTGAATGTCGAGAAATCACAGGATTCTTTGTGTAAAATTGATCAACATAAAAATGATGAAATTTGTAATGAAAATGCGATATTCATGATCGACAACAATATTGATAAAACCACAGACATTAAAGTAGATCCGGACATACAATCCACGAATCTTGACCCAAAACTTGAAACCAGAACTGAAATTTCTTCAAGCAATTCTGAAACAACCCCGGTGATAAAAATTGAAAGTGATGTAAAAAAAGACGATGAAAATTTACATTCAGTGCCTGACCAAAATCTCCCAAATGTCTCATTTTCGCATAAGGATAATATTTTTGATTCCCTATTGATAGACGACGAGAGTACACAGAAAAAATGTGCCGACTGTGTTATTGAGAATAATACTTTATCCGGTGTTTTGGAAAAAATTGATCCGACTAGGCATTTGAAAAACAGTGACGATATTACCACGAATTTGCAGCAAAATTCGCGAGAAAAATCACAAACTAATTCGGAGAAAATGCAAGGTGTTGAGAAGTTTTTAGAGTACGTCTCTGAGAAAAATTTTCAATGCAGCGCTGAAAATGTTGATTTTATGCAAGACAATGAGTTTTGTCCGGAGTATGTTGAAATGTGTGGTACAAATGTGGATTCCGATGTTGGATTTCTGGAATTTAAGGTTGAAAATGTTGAATCTAATATGGAAAACTCAATTAAAATAGATATTGTCTCAGGTGGCGAAAATCTCAGTAATAAATTGACCCCAAAAACTGATTTTGATTCCGTAAAATATAATAATGATGTGTATGGAACGGATGTTAACGTTAAAGATGTTTTCCAAGTCACGAATGTGGAATCAGCCAATATCCAAACCGATCAAATTGTCCCTGTGACTTACGCAGCGGATTTACCCAACTCGGACAACTTGAGGTTGGAAAATAGCATTCCAAGCGTTACCACACATATCACATTATTCGATCAAACATCTGTAATATCTAATGTGGAAACCGAAACCGAAACTCAATCATCTTGCCTCGAAAATGAAAATCTAATCGAAAATATTGAAAACGATGTGATTTTGTCGATGGATGAATTGAAAGAGCAGGTGGAAAGCGAATCTGATGACAACAGCAGCGGCAAAAATTGATTTTGAATGAACGAATGATTTTCTTTTACAACCTTTTTGGAATCTCACATTTTGTATAGAATTTTTACATAAAACAAATAAAAAACAAAGAAACAAAATCAGTAATGTCCTAACATAAGTGGATAATGTACGTAGTTTTAAATTAATTATAAAACACACGTATAATGAAATTTTTAGTTAGGGTGTTGATTTTAAAATAATTACAATTTTATTTTAAGATTTTAAAATAATTTTTTTTCCATAATATCAAATATTTATAAAACATCTCTATATAATATCAAATATAAATGAAGTGTTAATATATTATGTACATAAAATACTATGACTACTACATAATGTATATATCTACAAGCCAAAGTAATATTATACCGTACAATCGTGTATTCTCAGTAATTCTCTATCTCTCAGTGACTATCAATATGTAGACAACGTAGTGCATTTACAAAACGTATCTCTCATATATATGTAAATATTTTCATTCTTTGGCTAAATGTTGCTTTTTGATTGTTGTTTTTAATTTACAATCTATAATGAAGGTTCACACAAAAAAAAACCCAGTGATTTCCTATTTTATCAAATGTCACATCACTGGTTTTTCCTTTGCATCCTTCGCTTTAATTTCTGGTGATTTTGCGAACATTTGTGAATGTCTATGTACATAAGTTTTTATTATTTATTTCTTTTAATATATTGTAAATATTTTAAGATGTAAATAATATATGAAATAATTTGTGTTAAGGATTTAGGCCTACAGTACACACACAGTACTGCTCAAAAGTTGATAATACTTTACCATTTATTTGTACTGAATTGAAAATTCGGAATGAAAAAAAAGTATAAAAAGGTTCAATGATGAAATTTGTGATAGTGAAATGAAATAAATTTATTTCGATCGAGCCCTAAACGGGTTTATGAAATACATTCTACAAGTAATAGCTAATGGATAATGTGTTGGTTAATGATACACGATTAATTTTTGTACTGTATAAAGGTCAAGGTCACAATTGGCCTTTAGCCTTGCAATACCTATTGTTGCCCCTAATTAGTGAGTTAAAAACAATTAAACAAAATAATACACTACCTAACCTGAATTATTTCCACGACCGTCGGCCATGTTCCCCCGTTCACAGCGTAGTAATATTCCTGCCAAGGGGAGGTGATTTGGCGGGAATTACGCTGCTTCAGTTACTTTAACTTAGGTAGTGTAAATGTAAATTTGTGGTTAATTGTGATAATCTTACCTGATAAAATTATTTAGTCATAATAATTAATAAAGTAGTAAAATGTGTATAAAATCAAAGTATGAATTCAATAATATTCTAAACTAATTCAGATTCCAATTTTATTTTGATTAAAATGTTTTGTATGGACAACAAGTGCCAAAACAATTTGTTGCAGAAACTAAAGTTTCGTTATTGTACCTCATACTTTTTGAGATTGATAAAATTGAATTTAGTGCAGAGTAATGGTAAAATATTGCCAAGTTTTGAGCAGTACTGTTTATAATCAATAATCACCATGTCTCGTAATGTTGTTAAATTTGTTAAGGTTTGTATAGAGTTTATTCCTTGTTATGCCATACGTACCGTGCAAGAAGTGATGTGAGTAAAACTAAATATGTGACTATGTATTTGTGAGTAACGTGTATATCGCTGGAAATTCCTTATTTCAAACTTTACAGACCAAAAAAAATGTGAAATTTGTTGCGATAATACTGAACGATTTTTATGAATTTTGGGAAATCAATCTTCTCGGGTTAATATTTCAATAAATAAAGGATTTAATTTTGTATGTAGCTGTTATTATACGCCCATTGCAAATTGTCCCTAATGGTTATTTGGCGTTTCCGTTATCTTGTAAAGTAATATATGTCGAGATATATTTTGGATAGTAGATGTAGGTACAGGTATTCGTTTTTGTAATTATTTTGCGTACAATCTTATTGTGATACTAGATAATGCATTTCTCGTTAATTTTTTACAAGATTGGCTCACTATGATCTTCGTAAACATGTTACATGTACGTGTAATAACGATTCAAATAAAAAGTTGTATTAAAGTTCGAGTAATTTGATCATTATAACGATACTGAGGTGATATTACTATTTCATCAGGTACTACCATATACCTACGTATATTTCTGAAGAACTTATGGCAAGAACAAAGGGAAGTTAGACATGTGTATCTATGTAATACGGGCAATGCCAATGTATATGCTATGCTCTCGGATTCCACACAATATATGTGTTATGGGTATATAGATTTTATGATAAATATACGCAGTGTATTTCGACAAAATATTATCATTTCATGTGCAACCCAACGGAAATATGAGCAAAAACATTGGTTTCGGGCATAAAACTGCTATGAAATCCAAACATGAACACTTATTACTATGCTAATTTCGTAATTA
>WNLI01209841.1:0-12758 GCA_025802215.1 Wirenia argentea | reverse complement strand
GACCATTCCTGAGACCATCGGTCGTCGGACCAGGAGTTGGTGGGTCGAGGGTTCGCAAGTAGACTCGCGGCGTCGTGAGTGAAGTGACGACGTGCAATTCTTTGCGGGGTAGCTGCAGGGGCAGGAATGAGATAGTTTGGCTTGGCGCTCTTAGCAGATAGCGTCACTAAGGCTTGCTCCCTTCTGAGTCTTGATGGTGGTATGTCAGAGAGAATGAGTAGATAGGGCAGAGGTGTGGGGGTGATGGTGCCTGAGATGAGACGCATGCAGTCATTTAAGGCTGTGTCAACTAGGTGCGCGTGGCGACTGTGAGCCCACACCAGGCACGCGTACTCGGCGGAAGAGTAGACCAGCGCGATGCTTGACGTTCTGAGGGTGTCGAAGCTGGCTCCCCAGGCAGTATCAGCCAGACAGCGGAGGAGGTTAACCCGGGAGGTGACTTTGGCCGCGGTTCTCTCGAGGTGATCGCGGAAGGTCAGGCTCCGGTCGAGGGTAATCCCTAGATGCGTCAGCTGAACTATTAGTTTTCTACTGGCCAGGCGGTTCGCGAGGTGGAAGGATGAGCACACACGCAGTCTTGGGTTTGCTTAGTTTGAGGTGCCAGCTTGAGTAATATCTGGATAGGCTGGAGTGGTCGGCTTCGAGCGTTGTTTCAATACCCTCGAAGGAATTTGCTGCGAAGCTCAGAGCTGTGTCGTCAGCGTAGATGTATGTGTTTGATACGAGGGAAGGTGGGTCAGCAGTGTATGTGATGAGGACGGGTGCCGAGTACCGAGCCTTGGGGAGACCATTCCGCAGGTCCCTGTGCCGACTTTTGTCGGTGTATTCCCATTATAGCCCGTCCGGCTATAGCCCGCCTCCTAAAACAACAATATTTTTCCCATTATAGCCCACTTTTTGAGGCGGGCTATAGTGGGAATTTTTCAGGAACGCTGTCCGGCTATTATAGCCCACTTATGTGAACAATGGCTATTTATTATCACAACATAATATACACATGCAGTAAGATAACACTGAAAGGTGTGAACTCATTTCTATAAACGTGTGAACAGAAATATTAGCCTAGAACAAAGAAAAATAAGAAGAAAGAGAAATACGAATAAAAAATAACAATACTTCGATTAATTAAAATATTTTATTATATTCAAATGTAAATAAATATATACATGTCATACATTTAATTATAATAAATTATTATTGTAATAATAATTATTATACTGTACAGTACGAGATTTTACAATAAAATATCATAAATTTGATAAAATATAGTAAATATTATTAGTTATTCTTCATTTTATGTGTGAATATGGGATAGTATTTTCCCGAAGCCGTTTGTATTTCCCATATTCACACCTAAAATGAAGAATTACGAATTTATTACGGTACTATTTTGAGCTTTATATCTATTCCCAACCTCCATGGAGTAGAGTATTGTACTCTACAACGAATGCCGCTGTACCAAATTTAGTATTGTCGAGTCGTCGCGAACATGAAAAACCGCGTCATCGCAGTAATATTTTCGACCTTGACCCCCAAAAGTGGGATATTTTCGACCTTGAGAATACGGTGATACCGTATTTCCCTGCTTTTAACCAATCAGAATCCTGGACATTTCTCAAAATGGTAATAATAATACGTAACCGTGACTATACCACTTGCATACCACTTCTATACCACTTCTATACCACGTGACTATGTCGGCGATGAACTCGTTACGATATCAGAATTGGCTATAGGGTTAGCTATGCACTATTCATAACTAACATAATATTAGTTAGTCTAGGAATACATACCCTTAGTGAGCGATCGACGCTCTCGAGTCCAAGACGGTGACTTGCGAACGCCTCGTCCCACACGATCACTTTCGCACGCCGCATCAACTTGGCGATGTCGCTCTGTCCGGGGATCTTGCACATGGAGTTAGCGAATATGGGGATCGGTATCTTGAACCGACTATGAGCCGTTCGTCCACCTGCAACATGATCATGCACATTCATTGTGACACTGTACAGTGTACAACAGTGGGCTACATTTACCTGTATATATGTAGGCCTATGTGGCGGTGCAAAACTATACTGTATATTGTGGATGGATATTATACGTTATTTCATAAACATTATAAGGGTATATATGCCTATATTGTTGCTTTTGCGGCTTGTCTCATTTTCGGAAACTACATTTATGATGGTAACGGCATATACACACGTGTCGGTACAATTACCTAGTATTTTTATTTTGGAAAATTTGGAAACATTGCGAATAATGACGTGGCATGTTCCTTCCAGGTTTCAATATATCCAGCCCAATAACACAAACTAATTATATAGTCTGCACAGTATTTAACACAGCGTCATATTTCCTTCGTCAGATAGACTACGACAATTTCTCGCAGATAGGCTACATATATTGTAGCCTAAGCGATATAGGTTATATTATTATACGCACCTTGCAAGTTCTCGGAAGCGAGTCCAGTAGATGCGACGGCGAGAGCGATGTGTCCGCGTGACCGTATTGCGTGTAGGAGAGTCGTGAACAGGTACGTTTTGCCACACCCACCCGGAGCGTTGACGACGAAGAGACGATTAGGGGCGTTATCGTCGTCTACAGCCGCCAGTATCGTGTCAACTATGACAGCCTGTTCCGGGTTGAGGGATGTGACGGTGTCGTCGTACCTGTTGGGTGTAACCATATAGCATCATCATAAATTCATAATTTATAAACTTAGTTGGTATATAATGTAATGCACAGTATATTATGTTTTCTACCACGATCTGTTAAGCGCCCTCGTTAAACAGCGATACATTTCCGTATGGATATCAGGCCGTATACCACGGTAAGCTCTACTAATATCACATACGAAACAAATATTAAACATTGAAGTGTATGACTCTGCTGATATACCTCTTCTAACACACGTACTTGATTAGTTGGAGATATAGTTTGTTGGAGATATAGGTTCATCCAGTTTTCAGTCAATTGCATTATAGCTTGCATGGTGTAGATATAATGTAGCGCTATCTGACACGAACCTGATCAGTTCATCTTCCACGTTGTAGATCTCCTCCATCACCACACGCTCCGTCCCGTGCACCCGAGAAACTGTTGGCTTGGGCATTCCCTCGTATTCGTGGAGTGAGCTGTTCATCACTTCAAGGGTGGACTCCAAGGAAAGCAGCGTCTCGTTGTCGATCTGTGCCTCGGTCAGGAAACAGATGCCGCCCCGGGTGTGTCTGTGCGGGGTGTTTATTAGAGTATATTAAAATGTACAATCGTGCGACTTTTCATAGTACCATGCATGTATTAAACTACTGTACAATTATATTATATATATAAATCAACTTCGTCAGACTGCACAACGTCACATCATTAACATACCTGTTAAAGGGAGATGATTAGACGGGAATATAATTTTGAGTTGATTGTTTAACCCAATACCTGCATGATGGAATTACTCACTTATATAAAAACAGCTGTGTATGTATTTGAAATAGGCTTTGTTAGGCCTACGTACCTGTGGCGGATGTCATCTCCCATAACGTCCTTGAACTGATCCCAGAGACGTTTGGGGTCGGTAGGTTTACAGTACACCAGGAGTATGGCGAATAGGCGGCGGATCTGGACGGCCATGGCGGAGTGAGCAGCCTCGCGTAGACAATCCTCGGACTCGGCATCATCCTCGAGCAGTCCTAGTCGTATGGCCGTCTCCTTGAACGTGTCGAGGATGGTACCGTCATCCAGTGTCCGTAGGTCCGCGAAGCACGTCGCACCTACAAGCATGGGTGGTTTAATAATATGCTACAAATATATGAATATATTATAATACTACACATCGTTTCCCCACTGTTAAGCAAACTGGTTTCATCTGAAATTAGGTTGGAAGTCATTATTACAAGTATTACAATGTACACAACCATAAAATTGTCTTACATTAATTTTAGTAACCTTTCATCCTTTAGCAAAGGCCTTCGTCGGACAGGCGATTCTTGGTTTTCGCCAGTTGTCCTGTAATGGCACTGTCATACACGTCTGCTCAAGTTTGCTCGGTTTCTCCGTATATGTATGGCTTCTTTTATCTGTCGTGGGGCAGTATGTGACAGTGCCAGTATACACCACGACCAGATAACGTCAGCTGGGCATTACTCGTATATATAACAAAAATCCTTAGAAATACTGTATATGCCTAGGTATACAATACATACTTGATTTCAATACATACAACGGGTATAACATTCATGGCATTGTGGTTTATGATGGTTCTTACCTGCCACGTGGTGAAGCAGCATACGGAGATAGTGTCTCTCCCCATGTGTCGGTGAGGTTGTGTACATACGGGCGATGCTAAACTGGTCGTTCTTCCTTGGCATCCACTTCTTCCCCGTAATGTCCCATCGGAAGTGCTCGGGGAATTGGCTGTACATGTACTGGCGAGCCTCGGGATGCTGAGCGTTGTAAGCCATCCACGCGGTGAGAGTTGTGCTGCGGTGACGGTCCACGGCTGCTCGTTCGTTGCCTGGGGAGTTGGAACGATGGACATTAGAAACACGTACAGGTTATTGCCATTGTCCCTAGAAGGACTTAGATTCATGTACGCTGTTTTCTACAAACCTGGGGAGGTCACATGAATTATAGAAATCAACAGGATGAATGAATTTGAGATTGCGTTATGTCAAGTTATATTATCATTTACGTAACCAGTGTATTGAATAACCGACATAATATATACGTTTAATTTAATTACTGACCTTCCACAAAGACGACCGACTGCAAGTTCTCCTCGTGAACCGCGAGCCGCACGACCGGTGGATGACGCCCCTGTGTCGAGAACTCGCACATGTTCCACATGGCTGTTGCGGATGTTATCCAACGCGACTTCACGAAGTTTGTGATTTCATTCGGTGCCTGTCTTCTCACTCTGGGTGGGTTGGCGGAGTCATTCGATGGGTTCACTGGGTCGTTAGTTGGATTCGCGGTGTCGTTAGTTGGATTCGCGGGTCCATTCATTTCATTGATGTTGGCATTGGGTGCGTCCGCGCGGTCATGAGTTGGGTTGATATCCAGGTTTGGTGGATTGGTGTGTTCGTTTGGTGCAATGTGATCGTTTGGTTGGTTGACGTCGTTATCATTGGCCTCCACGCCGACCGATGCCATATCTGTACCCTTCGTGATATACTTGTACAAATACTTCACGTTTTTGACGCTGCCGCACACCTGCATGAAAATGTATACATGTCATGGACTCATGGCTATATATTAGCCTATATAATACAGTAGTTATAGTACACTATATATAGGCTAAAGCACAGGTACTGGTGTGATTGCATCAGCTGTCAACAGACATACGCCTCAAATTCTGTGGAATAAACATGTGAAATACGATAAATTGTGCACACAGACATATAGACTACTATTAGTACACGATTAAGTAGCCTATAATACGTATAATACATAATGAGACGCGTATTACATGATAGGTATTCGCTATAACTACTATATAAAACCCATGCGATACCGTATATTATTGTCATTATGAGGTTGCCTCACCTCGACGTTAATGTGAGCGTCGTACTTGAGCAACAGAATGGGGTTGTAGGGGACGACCCAGCGGTTGTCATAAGTGAACCCCTTCTTCACGTGTACAGTGCCATCGTCCGGCCGTGCGTAGAGCGAATACCCGTCGCGGTTAAGGGCGGTGTGTTCTTGGAACGCCTTGGGGTACCCCGCCTTGCACTGGCCATCCACCATACACGGGCAGTAGGGGTTCGATGTCCCGCATGGGCCGTGGAGCATGGACTCTGTGACCACGCGGTGTAGTCGTGGCAGTGTATTCTGTAGGTGGGCACAATACAATTTAACCATATAGGCCATATAAGATGTTCGAAGAACGCATGTCCTGTAAAATGAAACAGACTTTTAGCAGGAGTATAGGCTACCGTGATATCGGTAGCGTGGTGGATATAATATGGTATGGTGGCGACCATATAGCAATAGCCTACTCCAACTTCTCGGTGCGGGATAAAATGTCTTACCGTATCTTGTAGACGACGTTCTGGCAGTCATCTAGATGCTATACACACCATACACGTATACAGTAATACAAATCATTATTCATAATATCGTGTGTATAATGGCTGACCTGGTCGGGGATGTAGGCCCACACAACAGAGTCGATCCAGTCAGGTGTGATGTGCTGCTGTAGGATTGACAGCACGTGGGCATGTTTCAGGGAGCGCTTCTGTTCCTCGATGGTGTAGCAGTGAGCGACGACGCGACCGAGAAGTCCGACGGTGAACAGGTCGTTGAAGAACTCCTTCAACTTCAGATGGAAGACCCTGCCCACCAGGTCTTGTCGGTCGACCGTCGACTGCCCGGGGAGGAGGCGCTCCGTTATCTCCGGCCATTTCGGGTTACATGTAAAGGTGATAAACAACTCGGGCTTCCCGTATTTTCGCACCAGTGCCATCGCATCCTGCCACAAATCATTGCATGTGTAATGATACAGTCAGCAATGTGGTTTAAATACATGGTTTGTTGTATCGATCTGTCCACATGTGAGGATGAATATGTGAATAAAATGATGTTATATATATATATTTGTGACAAAGTAATAAAAGTAAAACAAATGCATGAAAATTACAGTAGTTATAATACGTGTTTAGGTCAGGTAACTTCACAATGTTATGTATAGCCTACAATATATGTAGTGTGTACCTGGTAGAGCTCGTGCATTTGCCGAGGAGAGCCCGAGTGTGTGGAGGGGAGGACGATCCTAGTACCGATCTGCTCTACGTTATTGGTGACGGCATCGGCGAGCCCTTGGTACAGTTCGGCGCGTAGTTGAGGCTGGTGATTGCGGATGTACTTGAGCTTCTGTCGCTCGACCTTGCACCACATGTCGGCCATGTACTGCTGTGTGAGTCGACCGCACCGCTGGAGGATGTTGAAGTCGTTGTGACGTTCCATGAATCTGTATCTGTATTACACATTACACATAGATTGCACACATTTGGCTACGCGAAGTATATCGGCTATTTTTCACATACGGCTCTGTCCCATCGTTCAATCAATATATATATACTGTATATTCCCGGCAAGCCAGCATCAGTGTTAAAATGCCACTACGCCAGTATGCCTAATTACAAATTTCAATAATACCAGATGTTCTATATATCTTGGAGGGTTATCACATAGCTGTACATATTTTCCGAGCATGTACCTAATTATACATATTATATATATATATATATACTGTATAGATCTACATAGTCTTTAACACTTTGAGTCTGAAGGACTCCTGTGCCCTCGGCACTGTGTTGCCGTTTAATTCCAGGCATTTAGAAAATTTACAAAATTTTACGACGTTTCGCTTTCGCTTTTTCAAGTTTCGGGTGGGATGCAAATTCAAAGTATATGCGCGTATACGTATATAGTCAGTCTCCATCGGCGCAATGATAGTCACCACTTGCGCCCACAGTCTACACACATAAAGCTCCCGGTGAGAATTAAGTCTGACTGTAAGCATAATAAGCATACCTGTAGTACTGGCACGTGGACACTTTTCGTACATTGCCTCCTTGTGTTTCACGCATGAGACCATTGTCGTAGTCGTAACCACAATCGCCTGTCAACGTGGTATAATATTTATGACTTTGGAGTATAAATGAAGAAGTATAAATGAAGAAGATTAATTAACACTATAAACCGTGTGAAAGTCTTCTGGGTGATAGGACAACGGGCAGAGAACAATCGACAATCGTGTAGTTCATAATATTTGACATTATATTATGAAGAGCAACTGATCTGGTGAGATAATGCAATCATGTTGTATACAGGTACGTGCAGGTTCGCTGTTCGGGATGGCAGAATTCATCCTTGCTGACTCGGTTCATTCAATATCTCGAACTATATATCTCGTAGCTACATAGGCTAGGATATATCCTTTGCTGCATGTGTTTCTATATACCATAATGAACAATATAATATGTATATTAAGGTACATACCATGCACAAATAGGAGCGGGTAGGCCGTTGGATCATACATCTGATGGAATTCATCGATGTGGATGGTGCTGTACCGGTTCTGATTGTACGCGTCGTTCTGGTACAGCACCACGTCACGTCCTGTTGGCTCCTGGGGTGATTCTGGTACCTGCAGCCGTATCGTGTGAATAGACATCCATGTATATTACATTATTAGAGAGTCCATAATTAGCCATGCATCAATTAGGCGGCTATACACATGGCTAGCCTCTTGACCCTGCAGTATACATGCGCTTGTAAGTTAAGCAAACGTTAAACATGTAACACGATACACATGATCATACCTGCTTGCTCATCCACAGTATTCCCTCATGCATATAATTATGCTGTATATCATATTAAATTTCGTGGAAAAAATCAGTGCCGAAAAAATCAGGATCCGAACCCACGACCTTCTGTTTTCCGGACAGATGCTCTACCAACTGAGCTATGGAGACCCGACTTCAACAGTGAAATCAGGCTTTATGCGTTCCCTGACACCTTGCTTTTCTTGGAGTCTGCATATTCCACATTATTTTTTGTATTTCATTATATAGCTTCTCCATTAACTGCTCGTACACCATATTATGCAGACGCATGAAACACATGTGTGTACAGTATAGTACAGATACCTATAGGCCTATAGTATAGGCACATACCTGGGGTATGACAATAGCGATATCATCTCCAGTCGGAAGGTTGTATCGTCGGGGGTCGGGGGTTCCTTTGGCCTTCAACACCAACCGTACTTCCTGGGCTGGGTTCAGTTGTATTATGTCCGACACCTGTAATGCGCGTGTAACGGGTATATTTATAATAAAGTGAAGAGTTCGATTTCTATACCATTTTTAAACGTAGCTGTGTGATCAAGGCGGCAGAGGGGTCTATAGGCTATATACGTACTGTATATGAGCTGAGATAATCAGACATTTCGACGAAAGGATGCCAATCAGATTAATGGTGTGGTGCAACTTATCCCTGCACATTTATGTATATATGGACGAACGGTTATATTGCCTTGCCCATTGACAGACCTATTTGCAAATTGTAGGCTATAGGCTACCCACAACGCGTCACACCCGCTGGTAAAACATGCACACGATATGGCCACGTGGTAGACTACTATAGGCTACTGTAGCTATACGTTCATGCACTCTTAATGTACGTTCATGCACCCATAGGCCTACTGCTCATTTTAGCGAATAACGCATCAAAACACACACATATATATATATAAATATATATATATGAAAATTAGTTATAGTACGTTTTTAGGTCAGGTAACTTCACAATGTTATGTATAGCCTATATGTATACCTGGTAGAGCTCGTACATTTGCCGAGGAGAGCCTGAGTGTGTGGAGGGGAGGACGATCCTAGTACCGATCTGCTCTACGTTATTGGTCGCTCTACCACTACGATCCTGTTAGGGCTTAACCATGCTCCATATACCTAGGCTATACTAAATAATGATCTGACCTGTCTGAACGTGCGAGCGTATGGGTTGTGTAGGTGCATGGCATCTTGCAGTCGCTGTAAGGTATTTCTCCTCATGTCAGGGTTTCGTCGATGGCGATTGTCCAGTTCGTGCTCGCGGTCGTAAACGTATAACTGGCTAAACCTCGGCGTTTGGTCGGCGACGGGCTCCATGGTACCGAGGGCGTGATAGATTTGACCGTTGACTTTGTACACCCACAATCCGCCATGGAAGTTAAACACGCTCCCAAGGTTCACACCGACTGATGACAGCGCGAGAGACGAATTGTATTTCCGTATGTTTTTCCGAAATTCCTTATCATCCGGCGAGTCACCACTGTAGAGTTGTATGACTTCCTCGGGCGGCGGCATTAACGGCGGTAGTTCCACGGCACCGTAGCTACAGCACAGGGCGAATGTTGCGTTCACACCCAGAGTACCGCGATGTGTCTCTCCTCGGAACATGAGCGCTTTACAGGCGGCACACACGTACTCCATATGTCCTACATTGAATGGCGGCACGTTCGTTTCATCACGGAAATTGGCAGCAAGTCGGCGTTGATTTTCTAGGTTAACTGTGCGTCTGTTGCGTGCAGCCGTTCTGTGTTGATTTCGGACAGTGATTCTTTGGTCTTCGGTCGCATTGTTCCGTGACTCACGTATGCGAACCAATTCAGCGTTACGTTGTTCTTCTGTTCGATTTAACCGGCGTACACGTGCACTCTCTCGATCGCGTACTAACTTAGCGTTACGTTGTTCTTCAGTCATGTTTGCCCTCAGTGTGCGGTCATCTTTTGGTCTATCGCTGTTCGTTGTCGATTCACGTCTCGCTCGTCGACGTTCTGATTCTGCTACTTTCTGTGCTTCAGTTCGGTTGTTCCGGTTTTCGCGGTCTTTGGCGCGGCGTTGAGCCAGTTTATTACGCTCCGATACGGCTGCTGAAAAATACAAATAAAACGTATTAGATCCTGTATAATATATTAACGGTCTATAGCCTATATGAAACATTAGCCTACTCTATTGCCGCATAATAACTTAAAGTAGGTATGTATTAAACTACATTAATTCGTTAAATCATGTTATGTCGTATTTGTGTTATTAGTCACGTGACGTGCCATTTAATTTAATCCACATCAATTTCTTTCGATGGCTTCATTACTAATCATTTTTACAGTTAATTTAAAACGCGATGAACAACGACTGAATGTTTTCCATAACCAGAGTTTGAGAAAGATCGTCCGTGTATTTTGGCCTAACACCATTAACAAAGTGAATTTGAACAGAAACGGCTCAAATATCTGATATCATAAAAGCAAAAAGGTGGCAATGGATAGGTCATATACTTGGGATGGACAGTGCAAACGATTGTCCACTTGACACCAGTGGGAAAGCGGAACGTTGGAAGACCCAAAGATACATGGCGACGTATGACGGAGAAAGAGAGGCGTGCCTTTGGCTGGAACACCTGGGGCGAGGCAACACAGAAGGCGGCGGACAGGGCGGGTTGGCGGATATTTGCGCATGCCCTATGCCTCACGTGGCGCCCAAGGAACCCGTAAGCCGTAATGGATTGGGTAGCTTAATTAAGTAGGAATTCTGCTATGCTGACTTCTTCCCACTGTGTCCGAGTCATGGAAGATGAACAAAAAATCCTGCCCAGGTCCGGTGGTTTTCTATCGGTACTCCGGTTTACCAATTCACTTTCGGCCACTTTAGTAGCTGTTTAGTACCTGTTCATAGCTTGATTGTGACATGACATAGGTTTTGCTATCGATGTAGTTATATGCCTCACTCACTGACTTGTCATAGTCAGTCATAATGACAAAAACACCTGACATAATTCTGCGTAAAAGTTTGTACTCGGTTTCAAAATCTACATGCTGTATTGCAGGTGGTGGATCTACTGAACGATCTGTACACACACTTTGACTCCATCATTGACAACTACGATGTCTATAAAGTGAGTAAAATAAATAAATGTGTACATTTACATATATACCACACTTTCAAAATCTGTCCGTGTTATCATGCATGAATCTCGCAAAATGCGGGTTTGCAATCCCGGGAAATATCCACGTTGAAGAAGTCGCAGCCTATATGCCTATGCCGAAGTGCTCGTCGATTCACAAGAACCGGCGCCATGACCACTACACCAGGAGCCTACGGGGGCTGAGTAACATAATTACACAGTTTATGTATGACATAAGTTTATTTGTGTATACGATATGTGAATCGTCATTATAAAGTATAATGTTTAGCTCTCAGGATTGTAATATAAAAGAAAACAATACCCGCAACAAACATTAAACCTATACACATCTAAACTATCAACACGTCTCGTTACGATTAAAACATTATTTGCGTCCTTTTTGGGATAGAAAGTTGTTTGTGTTTCACTCATTCTGTTATCATTAATATGTAGTAGGCTCTATTAGGCATATATCTGCACGTATAAAGGTGTATCATCCACAAGTCTCATTTTAGTTGCACCAAATCTATAAGTTTGTAAATCGTCATTTCCGTATCCATTGCGTTCGCCTATGTTGTTCGGCATATGCCAGCAATTACACAACGTCTATGTATGCATGGTTTCTATTAAAACTGAGCACAACTCCAATAATACTGGAAGAGCAAATTCCATTCTTATTTAAGTTTACTGTACATATTTTCACCAAATCATTCCTATCTATATTCAGCAAAGTAACTATCAAAAATCAAACCACCACCATACTTATATACAGGGTGTTTTTTTAAGTAACCAGACACTTTTATATCTTATATATAAGGTACAAGATATCAAGTTTTAAACTGTTACATCAACTTACACGTATTAAATAATTATATAGAATCATGTCATAATATGGTTGCTAAGTGTTCAACCACTAATCAGTTAAAGGTTACATATTATAGAACTAGTGTAATAGCGGTTGTAATGGGTGGCCCTCTGTGCCATCTGGGCGGCAAATTTGGGGTCGGGTGATTATAGACTCCGAGGTCACTCGATATTACTCCGCCGGACTACTGCTTTATGAGAAAATGAGAACAATTCACACACAGTGAATGAATTGAAAGGTAACATAACCGATGAAATTCATAGCATACCATCAGTAGAACTCCAAGACGCCTTTCATAATTTACGTTGTCGTCTTGTCGTATACACATTTGAAGACTCCATCGGAAGAACGATCAAGTGGTATTTTGAGTGACCTTTGCCACACTGCGGATTATGATCGTTTCTCCACTGTATTCTTACGTAACGTCTTGTAT
>WNLI01209730.1:0-12762 GCA_025802215.1 Wirenia argentea | reverse complement strand
ACTATGGCATAATAATATATTCTTGTGTAATTAGGTTTCTTTACACTTAGATGGCCTCATGAGATCGTCAGTGTTGATTCACAACTACGAGTCTGTGATACGGAAATACACAAATATATCCGATTGTACGGACATGCGCTCCGAAATTTTAGATGTTGCGTGCACGTTAGTATTTTTGGGCATTTTTTTTTTAAATGTTTGTATTTTTTTCCATGTTCCATATTTTGTATGGAAAATCTACGGCGTCATAAGAAAAATCTATGGCGTCATAAGAAACTTACAATCCCGCGTATTTTCTGTTTCTTCCACTGTTTCTTCAAGCAACACTGATGAGTCTAGGTTTAGAATCTACGGACAACAATAAAAATGAACGACTTTTTTTCGGTAAAACTAATAATAACACTCAATCATACCCAAGTACATACTCATGCAACGTGAAAAGCCGGTTTGGAGTTGTGAATGACACGACCATTTCTGGAGGCTTTCTCAATCTGATGAGGCTACCTAACTCAATAACTCTGTACAAACATACATTGGTGTTTGCTGTTTGCCGAATGTCTATAAATTATGTACAGATTACATAATTTAATAGTTACCACTTACATAACCGAGACATTCGTAGGTCTAATGTAGAATCAGGTTATGTGTGTGTATACTGTCTGTACATAAAATATATACAGATTGTTCTACAATCATGTATTCAATGTAATAGTAGCTTCTCTTTAAATTTACGTGATATCACACGAACATTGGAAACAAATTTATTTGAATATGAAACGAGCTAATCTAAAACGAGCTAATCATAATTGTACAGCAGTGACAGTGTATACAGTATATAATGTACATTGTACATAAACCAAGTTTTTATGACATACAGTAGGCATCAATCATGTTATATAACGATTGTTTAATCAGTCCATAAGATACGATCATTCCTATTCAGAATGAATGCGTACAAATCACTACATCCAGACAGCAGAATCATAAATGCTGAGTCAGCAGAATTACCGAGACATGGGAATTACAGATTTATAAGATTTCCATCAGATTCGTGACATGATAGAAGATTCATGAAGCAGACAGATGACGGGTAATAATGTGTACATCATGGGACATGACAGAAGCGGAATTACAGAGTCAAGAGAATTGTAGCTTTATGTGATCTTCCATGAGTTTTCTTTACAGTGCTATAGTGTGAGCGAGATGGGCGTCCTTAGCCGTGGTGAAGGAAATCCATCTAGGAGAAGGAAAACTCGGATATAAAACCTCTGCCTTTGGGCAGCAAAGGTTTGCATTTGCCACAAACCATTTATTTATTTACGTTTTATGTAGCATTATTTGTATATTATCCGTGCCATAGCAGATGGCATCATGTTACATACAGTAATTGAGACTACTGGAGTACTGGGCTATTTTACAGTTTAAATAATATGTAATCCATGCGTTCTTTTAGTCATGAAATGAGAGAATTATGTAATCATAATCTCTAGCACTCCGCCTTTAAGTAAACCCACAGAGAGATGAACGGTAATATTCCGTACACCGCGTGACACACCAGACACGCCAATCACATGAGAATAGCAGGTGCTCATATACCTTATGAATATTTCATCTGAAACAATGTTAGTTGATCACCCACCCATTAATGTTATTATATACATCAGGAATAGATTAGTTTGTATAATGTTGGCATGCCATTCAGTCATACTTAAAGGAGGCCGCATGTCAAAAAATGCTTTTTCTTGGTGGTATCATACACTCACTACACTGCCTACCTGATAGCCGCTGCGAAGAGAAGAGGAAGAAGTAGGAGGGCAACACAGGTTTGCGGGGTCCAACAGTTGGGAAGGGGAACCATGTCTGACATCCAAAACTCCAGGAATCTGTTTGATTGATTGTATAGTTTATTCAACAAATATGACATATTGTATATGCTATACAAAAGCAGAACAGTAGGGCCTACATGGTGTCTTGCAGCTCTTGTTGTTAGGAAGGGTTAAAGATATGAGAAAATGGTTGAGAGCAATGTAGGTTTGAGAGGTCCAACAGTTGGGCAGAGGTACCATGTCAGACGTCAAAAACTCCTGGAATCGGTTTGATTGTATAGTTTATTCAACAAAACCTTGTATCTGCATTTTTGGGGTTTTGAGAAATCATGGAAAAAGTTTCTATTTTTTTTAATAGTTCATGAAAAACTACAATAACATGAGTATTCACATATTTTTTCATGCTGGATTGAGATCATTGCTTTTTACGTCGGATATTTACTTTAGCTAACAAATGGTGTTTTGCGAAAGCCAACTAAAACCTTGTATCTGTTCCCGATTATGCTTGTACATAAAACCTTGTATGTGAATGTAAACAAAAAATAAGTAAAGGTAAAACCTCGTACTTTCAGACAGATACAATGTTTTACACGATAAATTTGCACAAAATTGAATTTTTAAGCCACGTCACATTGGCTGAGAGCTTTAATATTAGGTCACATGATGTAAAAGTGTATAAGGTTTCCAATAATGAAATAAAATAAAAAAAAGACGTTTTGACAGATATGAGATTTTGACTCCGATGAAATATGACATAGGGGCCTATTGTATATGCGATACAAAAGCAGAAGAACAGTACAGGGTGTCTTGCAGCTCTTGTTGTTAAGGATGGATATGTAAAAGATATATGAGAAAATGGTTGAGAGCAATGTCAGTTTGCGGGGTCCAACAGTTGGGCAGAGGTACCATGTCTGACATCCAGAACTCCAGGAATCTCTGGTAGGAATGAAGCAAAGTAGGGATGGGGATAGCTGTCGGCTAAAGCGTTGGACTATCATTCTGGATTCATTCATTTGGTATCCAGGGTCGTGAGTTCGAATCTCGGACTGTGTGATCGGCGTTTTAACTGAAAATTGTTCTGAATGATTTCTCGGTGTTCTGTGGGAGAGAACACATTTCCCTAGCCTCAGTTTACCAAAGTCTGTAAAATTGATACTGATCATACATACACACGGGTTGTGTATAGGTCGGGAGGTATAGTCGTGCATATAATTATTATAATTATATATTGTAAAGGGATCAATAGTTCATTCGAAGCCTTGCTCACGTCTACCCTCGCACGGTCATGATATAAGACCGACATTTGGCGGATCGTGAGGTCCAAAAATGCGTCATATAAATGTCACACTTTACTTTACTTTTACTTTATAGTAAAGTGGATTGTGGGACATCAGGATCCACGAGATTTCCTGATGAGAATACAGATGTAGCCCTACCACATCAATTTAATGATTAACAAATAATTTACATTCAACAAGTACATCATTATATTAGGGTCAACACACCCAACACTCAACAGTTACTGTCAAACCGAAGTTCTTTGGTATCAACACTTTTACTCGAATAATGAATTATCAACTAACTCCGTGATTGTGGCTATACCCTGCTGCATGAGTAGCCGTGTAATGTGAATAGCATTAGTCACTAACTCAGTGATTGTGGCTATACTAAGTCAGTGATTGTAGCTATAGCATGCTGCATGAGTAGCCTAGTCTTGTGAATAGCATTAGCCACTAACTCAGTGATTGTAGCTATACCCCGCTGCATGAGTAGCCATGTGAATAGGATTAGTCACTAACTCAGTGATTGTGGCTATATTCTCAGTGATTGTGGCTATACTAACTCAGTGATTGTGACTATACTAACTCAGTGATTGTGACTATACTAACTCAGTGATTGTAGCTATACCCTGCTGCATGAGTAGACATGTGAATAGCATTAGCCACTAACTCAGTGATTGTGGCTATACTAACTCAGTGACTGTGGCTAACATTAGTCACTAACTCAGTGATTGTAGCTATACCCTGCTTCATGAGTAGTAATGTGAATAGCATTAGTCACTAACTCAGTGATTGTGGCTATACTAACTCAGTGATTGTGGCTATACTAACTCAGTGATTGTGGCTATACTAATTCAGTGATTGTGGCTATACTAACTCAGTGATTGTGGCTATACTAACTCAGTGATTGTAGCTATACTAACTCAGTGATTGTGGCTATACTAACTCAGTGATTGTGGCTATACCCTGCCGCATGAGTAGTAATGTTAAATAGGATTATTCACTACCTCAGTGATTGTGGCTATACTAACTCAGTGATTGTGGCTATACTAACTCAGTGATTGTGGCTATACTAACTCAGTGATTGTAGCTATACTAACTCAGTGAGTGTGACTATACTAACTCAGTGATTGTGGCTATACTAAGTCAGTGATTGTTGCTATACTATCTCAGTGATTGTGGCTATACTAACTCAGTGATTGTTGCTATACTAACTCAGTGATTGTGGCTATACTAACTCAGTGATTGTAGCTATACTAACTCAGTGATTGTGGGTATACTAACTCAGTGATTGTGGCTATACTAACTCAGTGATTGTGGCTATACTAACTCAGTGATTGTGGCTATACCCTGCTGCATGAGTAGCCGCGTAATGAACACCCAGCGAAAGTCGTGCTGTTTGAGAGGCATGTAGAATCCAGTGACTATATCACGACAGCCTGGGTACACAAATGTGGAAATTATCAAAATCATGTATGCGTTCTAAACGGTATAGCATTTCTATCATTTAAAATCTAATACTTTACTTTAAAGAGGCACTTTGTACTTTCCCGCTATAGTACTAGAGCAATGGGTGACGGAAAATCATGAAATATTTTTTCCCGATTTTTTTCTCGAAAATCTAAATTTGGTACAGAAATAACCCGCTGGTAGACTTAGATTTGTAATTTGGGCTCTAAATTGTTCAGTATGACATTATATTTGGAGCAAAAACACCGGCATCCCTAAGTTGGTGGCCGTTAAAACCTCGACCATGTTTGCACGCTTATTTAACTTGTCCAGAGCCATAATCTCCAATGAAAATACACCCACTAGAAACGGCTATCAATTCCTGATACACAAATATCAAAATTATAAAAATTAGTCACGTATGAGCCGAGGTAGGTGAAATACATTTTTACGGAAAATTTGTTAAACGGTTTGCGTAATATTTCACATGGTCAAAAATGAAATCAGGGGTGATGTACTAATTGGGAAAGGATGTTGATAAGCTATAAAAACAAACTTTCAAGGAGAATCCGGCTAGAAAGTAGAAAATAGACCTTTAAGAGACTATAATGTTTTTCAATAGAATTTAAAGATATTTTGATGTTTTTTATTATTTGGGAAAAGTCAGCAACAGTTATACATTTAGTAGTAAATATTTCCACTGAATGCAGACACATAGACATCCTGAATCAGGATTGTCCAAAACGAACTGAAACCAAATTTCGGCTGAACTAAACCAAATTTTGACAGAACAGAATTCCGAACTGAACGGAATTTAGGTTGGCACGTATGATGATGATAATAAATGATCATACTTGACATATTTTGAACATCCTTTTTCTGTGGCATCGTACAACAATGTAACACTCCTCTGTCACTATTCACTAATTATCAGTAATTAGAATAATGACTCACTGATGGGGTATGGGAGTTTGGCCGGTGGTTCTGGTGTAGTTAAAACAGTGACTGTGAGGCAGAGGACCATGATTGACAGGATACACCCGTAGATGCTCAGTACTCCCATCTTCTGTGAGGTGTTACATATGACACATTAGTGACATTAAATATGCCACATTGTATGGTGTATTACATCTGATACATATGGTGTAGATAACACAGTGACTGTGAGGCAGAACACCATGATTGACAGGATACACCCGTAGATGCTCAGTACTCCCATCTTCTGTGAGGTGTCAAATATGGCACATTACATCTGATACCTATGGTGGTGTAGATAACACAGTGACTGTTAGCTAGGCTGACAGGTTACACTCGTAGATGCGCAGTACTCCCATCTTCTGGAACATGTGACAGATTAGTGAAATTATAATACAGTATATTCTGTCACACTGTGAAGTATGGTACATTACATATGACATATTACATCGAATACATATGGTGTAGATAACACAGTGATTGTTGGACAGAAGACCATGATTGACAGGATACACCCGTAGATGCTCAATACTCCCATCTTCTGTGAGATGTTACATATGACACATTAGTGACATTAAATATGCCACATTGTATGGTGTATTACATCTGATACATATGGTGATCATAACACAGTGACTGTGAGGCAGAAGACCATGATTGACAGGATACACCCGTAGATGCTCAGTACGCCCATCTTCTGTGAGGTGTTACAATATGAAACATTACATCTGATACATATGGTGGTGTACATAACACAGTGACTGCGAGGCAGAGGACCATGATTGACAGGATACACCCGTAGATGCGCAGTCCTCCCATCTTCTGTCACATGTTACATATGGCACATTAGTGACATTAAATATGCCACATTGTATGGTGTATTACATCTGATACATGTGGTGTAGATAACACAGTGATTGTTGGACAGAAGACCATGATTGACAGGATACACCCGTAGATGCGCAGTACTCCCATCTTCTGTGAGGTGTCAGACATGGCACATTACATAGGCACAATACATAGACACATTACAAAGGTCCGATGAAGGCCTTTGCTAAAGTTACTAAATGTTAGTCAAATTAATGGTTGTGTACTAATAATAGTGAACTTCCAACCTAATGAACTTATTTCATGATATTAGCTTTAGTGTCCTAGCCAAGGAGGTCGAGCTCTGTGAAACAGGAGCCTGGTTAAACCTACATAGAACATCCTCTGTTCTAACACGATCACGCCAGTTGATGTGACAGATCCATCGCAGGCATTCGCAGCTAACAGCGTTGGAACACATCAAATTTGGTACAAGATGGATAAGTCAACAGTAGTGGATTTATCTTGTTGGTAGGTAAACACATGGCACCTGGAAACATAAGGATGGAGGATTGTGCAGCTGATTTTTTTATGCCAACATGCCCCTAAAACTACAGTATACGTACTACGTAGCTAGAGGTCTAACCACAAACGCGACCCCTACAGCTGCACCAGATACATTCCCTAAGAGTATCATGGCTCCCATCATACCAGAGCATAGACCTGCAATGACAACTAAACTAGACAAATGTTGGCGTTACAGTAATAGGTTATAGTTTAAAATCAAGATATAGTAGGCCTACGCAAAGGTCAAATGATCTTTTTCCAAAGAAAAACATAAATTCCTTAAATTATAATTTCATTTTATGTGCCAAAACCACTGGGGGATCAATTAGTGGGATGTATGATGTCTTCATGTGACATATAATATGACATCTGTGTATAGGACAATATATGAATACCCAAGGAGAAATGGAATTGAGTTCTCATGTTCTCATGTCATTGGGTTTGCCCAGTAATGGCAAAACAGCAATAAATCAATGAACCATACATATGTGTATCTAATCATCCATTTTATGGACAATCCAACAGATATGGCATGTTTACACAAATTACAATGTAACATATACCACACTTACCTCTCTGTGAAGGGTGTGACATGTCGGCTACGAGTGCGTTGTATGCTACAGTGATGGAGGAGAAGGAAGACGTCACGAACAGGTAAAACACCAGATACAAGCCTGTCACATAGAGGTAGAACAACAGATACATGGCTGTCACACAAACAGGTACAACACCAGATACATGGCTGTCACACAAACAGGTAGAACACCAGATACATGGCTGTCACACATACAGGTACAACAGATACTTGGCTGTCACAGATACAGGTACAACACCATATACATGGCTGTCACATACAGGTACAACACCAGATACATGGCTGCCACACAAACAGGAAAAAGCACCAGATACATGGCTGTCACACATACAGGTACACCAGATACATGGCTGTCACATACAGGTACAACACCAGATACATGGCTGCCACACACACACAGGTACACCAGATACATGGCTGTCACACATACAGGTACAACACCAGATACATGGCTGTCACATACACAGGTACAACACCAGATACATGGCTGTCACACATACAGGTACAACACCAGATACATGGCTGTCACACATACAGGTACACCAGATACATGGCTGTCACACATACAGGTACACCAGATACATGGCTGTCACACACACATGTACAACACCAGATACATGGCTGTCACGCATACAGGTACAACAGATACATGGCTGTCACATACACAGGTACAACAGATACATGGCTGTCACACATACAGGTACAACATCAGATACATGGCTGTCACACACACAGGTGCAACACCAGATACATGGCTGTCACACACACAGGTACAACACCAGATACATGGCTATCACACATACAGGTACAACACCAGATACATGGCTGTCACACACAGGTACAACACCAGATACATGGCTGTCACACACACACAGGTACACCAGATACATGGCTGTCACACACACAGGTACAACACCAGATACATGGCTGTCACACATACACAGGTACAACACCAGATACATGGCTGTCACACACAGGTACAACACCAGATACATGGCTGTCACACATACAGGTACACCAGATACATGGCTGTCACACACACAGGTACAACATCAGATACATGGCTGTCACACAAACAGGTACACCAGATACATGGCTGTCACACACACAGGTACAACATCAGATACATGGCTGTCACACACACAGGTACACCAGATACATGGCTGTCACACATACACAGGTACAACACCAGATACATGGCTGTCAATGTAATTAGTTACTGTATAACCAATACCGGTGGAACATAGTATAGCTAGAGTGAAAAAATATTGACAGAGTGTCGTTATTCGACAGTCACGATTGATTTGAATCATTCATGTCGAATATTATAGGTACGATACTGTACTTGCTGTATACGTTCACTACGTTTCAGACGCATCTCGCGCCTTTCGTTGGGTGAATGACGCGCCTACGGCAGGACATGTCACGTGATATAGCAGACAATGAGGAATATCGCGGATCTCCCGGTATTCGCCCATGAATCATTCAATGTTAACTTTACAGTGAATCAGTAAGCTCTGCGCTTCTATTTCCGACATTCGTGCTTCAACAACACTCTCACTGTAAAATTTGGATGGATACCCCATCTGAGAGCACATAAACAGTGGGTTGCTTGGGCAAAGGAAATATTGGTACGAACTGATTAGAATTCGCCTGTTGATACTTACCAATATTTCGTGAGACCTTTGCCCTAGCTGCCCAGTGCAGTGCCCACTGTTTATGTACTGTGAGATGGGGTATGTTGTCTACGAACCAATATTTCCCGAGATTTTGCCCTAGATGCCCAGTGCCCACTGTTTATGCACTCTCAGATGCGGTATGGACGTATGCTGCACACTAGGCCTACATACCAATATTTCCCAAGACCTTTGCCCTAGCTGACACTGTTTATGTGGGGTATGTTGTCCACTTACCAATATTTCCCGAGACCTTTGCCCTAGCTGCCCACTGTTTATGTGGTCTGAGATAGGGTATGTTGTCTACTAACCAATATTTCCCGAGACCTTTGCCCTAGCTGCCCACTGTTTATGTGCTCTCAGATGGGGTATGTTGTGGATGTTGACCTCTTTATGAGACAGGTAGGCAGCACACCGCCACGCCTCCAAGTCTCGCTCACACTATCACACAAACTCATTTTTATATTTATGCAATTGATAATTTATGGAAGGGTACTGTATGCATCATCCACAGTAAGATATACACCACAATGCTAATATTGCGGAGAATAAACAATCAATAAAGGGACACCAATCTCGACAAATTGTGAAATTGTAATCAGACATAATTGGTTTCGTCAAGTTTATGCAGCAGCCAGTGCATTACATAACTATTGACTACATCTACAGAGTAGCTTGCACAACATCTCGCCTCTAATCTGATTTCAAAGCTCAGTAGTCAGTAGGCCTATGTAAATGTATGAAAAGCATCTAAAATTTTCCATACAATAATTTAAAGAGTCGAAACCAGCTATCTCACACTTTTACAAATTGGTCGCTCTTGAACCCTTAAGGGTTAATATGAATAATAACCTAGGATAAGATATACACTAACATCAGTATTATTGGTGGTGAATTCATCAGTATGCTGCAGTAAACTGAAATGGACATTGGATGTAAGATGTAATTATGTAAATTGGAATAATTGTGTAAATTGCAATACACCAACCTACGACAAAAGATCTAAGCAAATAATTGTACAGTAACATTACAAATAGAATTAGTTAATACGTCTATCAAAGCTCCATCAAACAGTGGGAGAATATTCAATTAAACCCATGGATAATAGGCTATTGGGTGGAAATCAAAGATTTCCTATGAAAACTACCAAAAACGCTACATATGATCAATTTAGCCACTGAACTAGTGGATACAAGGTCCTTGCAGAAGGGATTTCCAGCAACACAGGAAACATGTCAGACCAAGTTTTGAGTCTTGAAGTCAGGACTATGATCACAATGCTAGTGAGCTACAGTAACTGCCCCACCCCCAATGACCACATGACTAAATAATACTTACACAGTGATGTCAGATGCACTGAATGCCATTCCACATGCTCCAAGGCTGTAACAGTTTAGTACATAAGTTTTTAGAAAGGGTTACTATGCAATCCCAAGCATGGTTATCTCTAAAGGTACACTGACATGATATAAAATGAATAGAACACATTTCAGGTCGCAAGGTTATCCTATCAGGCGATGCATGTGTGTATATAGTATGGCTCTTCACAGAATCTCCAGTTCTCTCTATATTTCTGAGGACAACCTCCACAAAATGGGTTCTTGGGTAATCTAGCTCTTAGTTCCCAAAAATATTTGTGCAGATGTGTGGACCCTCAATCATTATACAGTATGATCTCATCCATAGTTCGCACCAAATCCCAGGTGACGTCATGTTCAGTAATGAAATTACAAGCTACATCACTACAATATATACTATAAGAAAAGAACTTACGAAGCACTGATCCTTCTACCATGTCTGGTTCCGAACCCAGCTCTATAGTCTAAGCTACATGTAAACGAGTCTACTACTATACAAATAGACCTGAACTGACCACAAGACGAATGCACCCGCTACCATGATTGGTCGCCATCTCCTACACTACTGTATATACAAAGACCTGAACTGACCACAAGACGAAGGCACCCGCTACCATGATTGGTCGCCGTCGCCCGTACTGACACACCAGGTGATCACTGTACATGCCAACAAGAGGACTGATGATGAAGGTGAGGACGGCACCTGATGCAATGAGGACACCCAACCACCGCCCTTTGTGGGCTCCCCCTACCATTGCTTCTATCTGGCTCGGGATTACTGTCAACAAAGGTATGGGGTAGGGTATGGTATGGTGTGGGTATGGTAGAGTATCATGGTAGGGTAGGGTAGGATAGGGTAGGCACCTGATACAATGACGACACCCAACCACCGATCTTTGTGGGCTCGGGATTACTGACAACAAAAGTATAATTAGAGTTGATATAACATAAATTACTTCTGTATTCGCTAAGCAAATTTATGCCCAAGGAAGTTGGTGGTCAAGGCTTACGAAACACCACCTATACACATCCCAAATGATGGTTGAGAAAAAATGCAAGTTTATAGAACGGATCACGGTAAAGTAGTGCAATGATTTTGCTAGAGTCCGAACTGAATCATGGACTGAAAAACTCTAGCCTATTCGCCGAAAGAATTCTTCTTGCGCCTCAGTTGATCATACGTACCAGCATGGGTAGGTCAAGGACAAAGCAACTGGTGAAAAGTGTAGTATAGGGCAACTTTGTATATAATCATTCCAATGATACAGCCTTATATTAATTTAATCGCTAAATGCCATAATGTTAAGAGAATTCATCAGTCAACGGTTTAATGGTATGTTGACTCGTCGAGTAGATCATCTCCACATCGTGACATTAACTCTCAATGTTATTTACCTGTATTCTAGATTTGACATAAAATGAGTAAACAACCGAAGTATGCATCAATGTAGGTGGTGTAAATTATCCCTAACTAACATAATTTTGAATAATTCCTACATAACTCTGTATATTGTGTACCTTGAACAGAAAGAACAAGAAAAACAACACTGAGGCCATACCAACAGATATTGAGAAGAATGAGCTTTGGTTTCGTGAGGATGGTGGGTGAGGTGGGTGGTGAGGTGGGTGGTGCTGAGTCCTTAGAACTTCTGCCACATACAACATGACCATCAACGAAGTATTTACACAGTGTGAGATAAGATTACCTACATAAAAACTTTGTAAATATAATAATTGACATGTTAGGATCTACAGTAAAGAGAGGCAGATGTCACAACATGTCTGCAACTCTGCATCAAAATAACTTTCCAAAGTAAATTTTGCCTACTGAGTGTCAGACGGTCGTCAATGGCAATGCTCAATTGCGACCTTCTGACACCCTGATATTCAGTAGATGAACTACTCTAATGCCAAGGAGGAGTGGAAGACCATACATGAGGTTCACTGAGTAGTCTGCTAATGCTACATTGGAAATCACACATAATGTTTCACATTCACAACTGTAGTGAATGATAACGAAACATTTGTGATTTTTTGAAAAGTGGCCTTTTACTACTAGACAAGACAGCTTCATATAGATAAAATTAAAAGAAAAGTCATGCCTCCTGTATGGCGTTTCTCTAAAAACCGAAAATACATTGATCTCCAAACCGCCAAACTGTATTATACTTCAATTATCCGTCCGCATCTAGAATATGCCTCTTGTATATATTTTAATTCATCCTTGTC
>WNLI01209619.1:0-12765 GCA_025802215.1 Wirenia argentea | reverse complement strand
CCCTCTTCTAAATCCCATTAAAGATCTGTCAAATGGACGATTTAGCATAGCTAGATCTCCATATAATCGTCTTTCTGCAGTTCTTGTGTTGTCTCCGATACTTGTCATATCTACTAACCCCTATATGTTTCCAGTTGAAAGCTATTATTATTAATCTTTACTAGAAACTTTTTTAGCTACTTGTTCAACTTCTGCTGCTATAACTTCTACTTTTGAAGGAGAAGATGCTGATCTCGATGTAGTACTTAATCCAGTAGAAGATAAAGTTGTTGATACAATAGAAGCGCTAGAAGATTTTTCTTTTGCACTTCCACTCTTTTCCTTAGAGCTTAAAACTTCAGGTTCTGCTTCAGCTTCTACACTTTGAGATTTTGTAGATGATGAACTTGGAGCCGAAAGAATTGCTACTGTTAGAGGACTATCTGCTAGAGTAACTTTTTGTCCTGAATTTTCCGCGCCAATTGTGTTTACAGAACTTGGTCTCTTGTCTTCATATGATTTAATTGCCTGAACAAGCTGTTGTAAATGTTTTTGGACGTCAAGTCTTGTTGTAAATATTGGATCATCCTTTCTAATATCTACTTGAGAATATAGTTTTGAAAAAGGATTAATTACTCCTCCTGGACGCTCTCCTCGAAATACTACTCCACTAACTCCAACTGGAGGTAGAATAAATATATTGTTAGTAGCATTACTTGCATCTATTAATAATATGCCCGCCATTTTTCCCTTCCTTTTTGTTATATTAATTTTTTGTTATCTATAATAGTATTAATTTATAATCATTAACATTATTATACTTCAAATTTAACTTTATTTCTAGTTTAATTAACTAAAAGTTAGATTAAAATTATTTAATAACAAAATGTTACGGAATTAAAAATTTAATTTCATTGTTTTTTTGGGGATTAAAAAAATTATGCGTAAGTGCTTTTATAGATGTCTAAACAGGTTTGGAGTTTTCCGTTTGTCTTAAGACATTCATATGCGAGATTAACTCCTGTAGTAATCTTTGCGTGATAGTCTTGGTTGATAGAATTTTTATCAGGATGGTGTTCAAGTGATAGGGCCCTATACGCCGTCTTAATATCTCTATCAGATGCTTGAGGCGGAACGCCTAAAATCTTTTTAGCCGCGGATTCACCAGCAGCTATTTGCTGAAGTGTGTTAAGTGGAGCTGGGAACATTTTGTCATAGCAAGCAGATACTAATACAACAGCAGTAACAACAGCTAAGACATAAAGTGTATTTATCACTAGAGGCTTTAAAACATTATTTGAAAAATCATCAAAATATTCTTTTACTTTTTCTGTTGTTGAAGTCTCATTTGGAGGAGGTAGAGTGAGAATAACGGGGGGATATCCTCTTAAATCACTAACAGTAACATCTTTAGTGTTTATTAAGCCTCCTTGTAAGGCCATTGCAATCTGACCTTCCCTTGCCCTGATGAATTGCGGAAGTGCTGTTGCAAGTTCAAATGAATGTGGATTAATTACTGAAGTCATAAAAAATGTATGTTTTATTTATTATATGCTATTATTTTATTAAAAGATTTTATTAAATTCAATAGAAGTTATTTTTTTAATAAATTATTTTCTTTGCTAAAAATGAGTAAAGTTTTTTATTGATTATATCAGTAAAAGATTTTCTATTGCAATTATTATGTTTTTCTTCTTTTATTTTGTTTTCAAATTATTTCTTTATTAATTTTCAATTTTATTTTTACTAAAAATGTTTTTATAATATATAAATATCTTAATATTTAATTTGACTAATTAATTATTTTATTATAATATTTACTCGTTAGTAAATTAAATTATAAAGATTTTAATAAAAAGAAAGGGTAGGGCATGATAAATTTAAGAGGGGCTTCTCCCACCACTAATCCAACAAGTAGTCAAAATAAACATTTTAATAACTCAACTTCTATATCTGGTAAAAATGCTGTTTGGTATCCTGCATGGGAAGTTCAAGCAGGAGTTACACCCATTGTTCCTCTAAATGTTGATACAGTTTATCTTGTCATGGGAAAGCTTGATATTGTAGATGGGAAGCCGACTATAGATGGATGGCAATTTTCCGGAGGAGATGAAAAAGGCTCTATCAAATCTTTTATCCAAACTTGCAATGCAAAAAATGTAAAAGTAAAACTGTCTATCGGTGGTCATGGAGGCCTAGAACCCTACACGACGTGTTGGAAAGATCATCTAACAAATGAAAATGCAGAGGCTTTTGGGGACTCTATTGCAAATTTTTGTCAGCAAGTGGGTTGTTCTGGAATCGATTTTGATTATGAGCCTAATGAATATACACAAGGTCTTGGTGAAACAGTTGGTAAATTAATATTTTATACTAGACAAGCTGCAGAAAAATTAGGGATTGAAGATTTTGAGACTAGTTTGGATGTTAACCTGGCAAATAGTTGGATAGGCGATGCTCGCTGGATTTCAACAGCGGCAAGTGGCGCATTAAATCGGATTAATATCATGGCATATCAGTCAACTGTAACTCCTCAGGTAGAAAAATGGCTTGGTGATTGGAAAAGCGCAGCTCTGACTCCAGAACTTACTGTAGGTATGGATTCAGGTTTTTTAGGTTCTATTCCAGACTTTGCTAAGTATGCTTTTGATAATGGTCTTGGAACAAGTGTTTGGCTTTGGGATCCTGCGCAAGCAGCTGCATCGAATGCTATAACGAAGACTATTTGTGAGGTTTTTCACAATTGTGTTCCATCTTCTCCTGCAATTACGGCACGATAAGTTTTGTAACGAAGATAAGAGGGGTCCCGTTTAGGTGGCAGGTAGAGCCACCTCATCTCTTTCATTTATTTTAAATAAGTTTTTTTCTTTGCTAAGTGTAAGTAAAACTTTCTATTTAACATATCAGTAAAAGATTTTCCTGCGGCAATTACTATATCTGTGTCAACACCTTGGCCTTTCCATAAAGTATTATTTTCATCTTTCCATGTGATATCTACTATTCCCATAGCTTCATCTTTTGGTGAGTTAGCATTTACATGAAATTCTTCAAGCTCTCCTTCGATCTTTGTAGCTTTAATCAGGGCGTCAAAAAGAGCGCTTATCGGACCGTTTCCCCGGCCTCTTTTTCGAATTGTTTTTTTATCGATTTTCAATTTTATTTTTGCTTTTGAGTGTTTTGTGTTTAAGACTACTTTGGCGTCTAATAATTCATACGTTAAAGTTGATGTGTCATCATGTAAAGCTAACATGATGAGGTCTTCATCTAAGACTTCTTTTTTTCTATCCGCTAGCTTTTTGTACTGTTTAAATAAATGTTGGAGTTCTTGCTCATCTCTTTCAATGCCTAAAAGTTTGAGTCTATGTCTAAGTGCGTGCTTACCTGAATGTTTGCTTAATATGATGGAACTTTGGCTTATACCAATATCTTCGGGGCTCATAATTTCATATGTATTTTGAGCTTCTAACATGCCATGTTGATGAATACCTGCGCCATGAGCAAAAGCGTTTCTTCCTACAATGGCTTTATTTGGCTGAATATTTAAAGCTGTGATATGGCAAACAAGTTGGCTTAAAGAAAATATCTGATTTGTATTTATGTTAGTTTCTCTCTGATAGATATCTTTTCTTGTTTTTAGAGCCATAACAATCTCTTCTAAAGGAGCGTTACCAGCTCTTTCTCCAATTCCATTAATAGTGCACTCAATCTGAAAAGCTCCGTTTTGAATACCGGACAAACTATTTGCAACAGCAAGCCCTAGGTCGTCATGACAATGGGTTGAAATAATAACATCCTTTATTCCTTTCACTTCTTTTTTAAGATATTTGATGAGATTTCCATACTCGCAGGGTGTAGAATAACCTACGGTGTCTGGAATATTTAAAACATCGGCTCCAGCCTGAATAACAGCTTCTAAAATCACTGTTAAAAATTTTGGATCACTCCTTGTTGCATCCTCACATGAAAATTCAACTCTTTTGATTTCAGATTTAGCAAGTTTTACAGCCTCAACTGCTTTTTTTATCGCTTCATCGCGTGAAATTTTCAATTTATATTTTAAGTGGATATCACTTGTTGCGATAAAGACATGGATTCTTGGAAGTTCAGCAGGAGAGAGGGCGTCTATGGCTCTTGAGATGTCTTTTTCATGGCATCTACATAATCCACTAACTTCAGTACTTCTACAGCTTTTTGCAATTTGATAAACAGCTTCAAAATCATCTTCAGATGCTATTGGAAACCCAGCTTCAATAACATCAACCCCTAACTGTTCGAGATGCTTTGCTATTAAAAGTTTTTCATTAATTTTCATAGCAAAGCCAGGAGCTTGCTCACCGTCTCTTAACGTTGTGTCATAAATTCTAATCCTCATAAATGATACTCCGTTATCCAGTGTTTATATTTTGGTTTTTTTAAATCTATTACATCTTGAAAGCCTTTTTTTATCTTATCAAAGACTCTAGTTTGATCCTCAGAGTTGCCAATAGCTCTATTTCCAATAGTTCTTCCATCAACAGATTCAGCACGCATGATTTGTACTGCAGTTCCAGTAAGTAAGACTTCATCAGCTGTATAGATTAGAGAGCGATCGATCCAATCATAAGAAATTTCATATCCCATATCTTCTAGGAAAGTAAGAATAGATCTTAAAGTAACGCCCTCTAAGATGTCTGATCCCAAAGGAGATGTGATGATTTTACCCCTATAGACGATTAAAAGATTTGATACACTCCCTTCTGTGATGTTCCATTGGTCATCCATAACCAAAGCCTCGTCATAGCCTGCATTAACAGCTTCAGCAGTGGCTAAGGAAGAATTAATATATCCACCACCAGCTTTAGCTTTTGAAGGAATAGAGGCATCTGGAGTTTTTTTCCAAGAAGAGATCATGAGCTTTAGCCCCTTATCAGTGTCAAAATAAGTGTTGAGAGGGACAAGATAAACACCCATATCAAATTCAGTATCAAAATATTTTGGGCGAATAGATTCATCTAAAGTATATAAAAAAGGTCTGATATAAAAATCTTGATGGATATGATTTTTATCTAAAAGATCAAAGACAATCTTTTGGAAATCATCAAATGTTATATGGAAGTCGATTCCTAGAATTTTTGCAGAGTTGTTTAGCCTTTCATGATGATCTTTTAAGCGAAATATACGTGCAGACTTTTCTCTATAGTAACCTCTTATCCCTCCAAATACAGTTGCTCCATATTGGATGCTTTGGCTGGCGATACTCATTTTAGCTTCGTTCGAGGCTACAATTTTTTTGTTAAAATAAACATATTCTAACATTGCTCTATCTCCAGCTTTATCCCCTCAACAATTGCATCACCCATTTCATGAGTGCTGAGGGCATTATTTTTTTGTAAGTCTTGAGTGAAATTCTCATTATCTAAAGCTATTCGGACACCACCTTCGATTACTTTGCTCTCTTTTTCCATTCCAAATGAATAGCGAAGCATCATCGCAGCTGATAGAATTTGTGCTATGGGATTTGCAATATTTTTTAAAGCGATGTCTTGTGCACTTCCACCTGAGGGCTCAAATAAACCAAAATCTTTTTCATTAAGCGATGCTGATGGTAAAAGTCCAAGAGATCCTGCTAAAACGCTAGCTTCATCTGTTAAGATATCTCCAAACATATTAGGCATCAGTAAAACATCAAATTGAGAAGGGTTTTTTATCAGTTGCATTGCGCAATTATCAACCAAGATGTGTTCTAACGAGCAGTCGGGATAGTTTGAACTTACGCTTTGGACAACTTCTCTCCATAATCTACTTGAATCTAAAACGTTGGCTTTGTCTACAGAGAAGACTTTCTTCTTTCTTTTTTGAGCAAACTGAAATGCTCTTATTGCAATTCTTTTTATCGTTTCTGTGTCATACTCCATAACATCTCGAGCTTTCTTCTTCCCTTTGTGAATCTCTGTTTTGTGTTCACCAAAGTAGACGTCTCCTAAAAGCTCTCTTAAGCAAAGTATGTTGATTTCTTTTTGAATGATTTCGGTTTTGAGAGGGGAGAGCTTGGCTAATGATGGATAGAGAGATACAGGCCTTATATTTAGAAAAAAATTAAAGTGTTTTCTTAAAGCTAATATGGAGTTTCTCTCGCAGTCTTTCCATTTTTCTAGATGCTGTTGATCAACAGGGCCGCCTACAGAGGCAAATAAAATAGCATCGCTATTTTCACAGATCTCTAAAGTTTCTTTGGGAAGATGTTCTTTATAGTGATCGTATGCATCTCCACCAACTAGTCCCTCTATATATTTAAACTCGTGGTCAAAGCCTGAGGCTATCTTTTCTAATACTTTAATAGCCTCATTCATAATTTCTGGTCCTATTCCATCTCCTTTTAAAATTGCAATTTTCTTTTTCATTATTTCATTTCCTCTATCTTTTTTCTAATGGGGTGCAGAGTGAAAAATCTATGGGTAACATTTTTGTCATAATTCACAATTTTATCTTTCATACTTAATAGGTAGTCCAAGTCATTTAGATTATTTAGTAGACATTCCTTCCTAAAAGGGTCGATAGCAAACATATGAATAGTTTCATCGACAATAACCGTCTGTTGTTCTAAATCGACAGTAATTATTAAAGGGTTACTTGAAAGAGCCTTTTCTAGGATTAAGTCAACAATGTTTTCGGGAAGCTGAAGGACTAAGATTCCATTTTTTAGTGCATTACTGTAAAAAATATCAGAAAAACTAGGAGCAATAACAACTTTTATCCCCCAATCTTTTAAGCTCCAGGCTGCGTGTTCTCTTGAACTACCACATCCAAAATTCTCTCTAGAAACCATAATTTCTGAGTTTTTGTAGAACTCCAAATTTAGAGGAAAATCTTTTTCGAGCTCTCTTATAGCTAAAAAGAGGTGCTTTCCAAGGCCTTCTTTAGTGGTTACTTTTAAGAATTGGGCGGGAATTATTTGATCGGTATCCACGTTTTTTCTATCGATAGGAATCACTTGAGAATGTATTTTTTTCATATTACCTCGAGCTTTCTATAGTCTGTTATTTTTCCAGTAATGGCAGCCGCCGCAGCCATTTTTGGGCTCATTAGATGAGTAATGGATCCGGGGCCTTGCCTTCCAATAAAATTCCGATTACTTGTTGATGCGCATCTTTTTCCTTTAGGGACAATATCTTCATTCATGGCAAGACACATACTACATCCAGGCATCCTAAAGTCTGCTCCAGCATCAACAAATACCTTGTCTAATCCCATCTTTATTGCTCGGTCTCTTACTGATTCAGAACCAGGAACGACAAAGACTTTAACTTTTTCATGGACTTTTCCCTTCTTAAAAATTTCAGCAGCGTCTTCTAAGTCAGAGAGTCTTGCATTAGTACAGGAACCAATAAAAACATAGTCTACAGGCAGGCCATCAATTGGAGTATTGGGTTTTAACCTCGTATAGTGAAGGGCTTTTTCAATACTCTCTTTTTCTGCTCCAAAGTAGTCTTTTGGATCAGGGATCGTTTCATCAATTTGAATGGACTGACTTGGGTTTGTTCCCCATGTAACTACAGGGTTTAGGTTGCTAACATCTATTTCAACGACTGAATCAAATTTGCTGCCAGGATCACTTTTAAGAGAAGACCAAAACTTTTGAGCTTTTTCCCATTTATCACCAATTGGAGCAAGTAGCCTCCCATGTAGGTATTTAAATGTCATTTCATCAGGAGAGACAAGGCCTGCTCTAGCTCCACATTCTATGCTCATATTACAGATAGTCATTCTTTCATCCATTGTAAGTTTTTTTACTATATCTCCAGTATATTCTAGGATATATCCAGTGCCTCCAGCAATTCCAATTTTTTGGATAAGTTTTAATATTAGATCTTTAGATTGGATCTCATTTTTTGGTCTGCCTTTAAAATGGATTTGCATAGTTTTTGGTCTGTTTTGTAGGAGGCAGCCTGTTGCCATGACATGGCCTACCTCGGTTGTTCCTATTCCAAAAGCGATTGCACCAAAGGCGCCGTGTGTTGATGTATGGCTATCGCCACAAACTATTGTAAGACCTGGTTGAGTGAGCCCAAGCTCAGGGCCAATAATATGTACAATTCCTTGATTCCCTGTATCGATATCTAAGAGTGTTACGTCAAAATCTTTAGTATTTTCTCTGAGCTTTTGAACCTGCATATATCCTCGACCCTTTCGCGGTTTTGCTCTATCTTGGCTTGTCTCTATACTATGGTCTACAGTGGCTATACATCTGTTAATATCATAAATAGGTAGGTTCCTCTCTCTTAATACATTAAATGCTTGAGGAGAAGTAACTTCATGTAATAGTTGAATATCAATATTGAGCACGTCAGGGAAGTCTTTTTTTGATTCCACGACATGAAGATCCCAAATTTTATCAATGATATTCTTACTCATGATTTGCCCCTTATCACTTTCTATAGCTGAAATTATCTTTATGGTCTAATGGTTGATAACTTTTTTATATACCTAATAACCAACAGATTAGGATCTTTAAGAGGGGATCTAAAACATAGGTTTCTTCAACTAGCAATAAAGCTTTTTGAATTTGTTATTTATCCTTATCTGTTGTACAATATTTGCTCAATTTTAAAATTTATTCGGAGATATTAATATGTCGAGTGTAGGTACTGAAAATGCGTTGGGAAATGATGACTTTATTGTGGGATTCTTTGATGAGCAGGTAGATGGAAAATGGTCAAAAAAATTGGATGACAACCCACCCATTCCACTGTCGGATAGAGCAGTATCTGGAAGATTAAGTGATGTAAAAATAGAAAGAGTTGCCCGAGGCCAAGTTCCTAAAGATTCTTCTTACGAACCCCCTAAACACGGTGTAGTTGCTGAAAGAGTTTCAGGGAAAACATCAGCAGTACCAGTACAAGAAGTATTGGATGTTTTTCGACCTGAAACGGAGAGCTGGGTTTATTCCCCTGAGTTCCAATTTCTATCTTACTTATAATAAATGACTAGCACTCCTCAATATGTAATTACTTATGAATGGAACTCACCTTGAAAATGGAATTAAGCTTTTAGAAGCTCTTAGTAAAATCTTTCCCGATTCTTCAAATAGAACGCTGCGCCAATGGATTAAGCATGGGCGGGTTTCTCTAGAAGGTAAAATAGAGAAAAACGCCAATGCAATGGTTGAGAAAAGTCAAAAAATAGAATTGCTTAAAGAAAAAAAAGATACTTCATATAGAGGGATCAAGATTCTTTACGACGATAACCACATTGTTGTTATTTCTAAAAAAAATGATATCTTAAGTGTAGATTCAAATGACCCTCGAGAAGAAAGTGTTCATACGCATTTAAAGGAAAAATATTATCCGACGAAGATTTATCCTGTTCATAGGCTAGATAGGGAAGTCTCGGGTCTTTTAGTTTTTGCAAAGAACCAAAAAGCTAAAGAGATTTTAAAAGAAGATTTTCATGATCACATCGTTCAAAGAAAATACATAGCTTTAGTTGAAGGAAATATAAAAACGAAAAAGGGTTTTATTAAAACATACTTATTTCAAAATAAAAATTTCGAAGTGAGTGTTATCTATGACTCAAATAAAGGCAAAAGAGCAATCACTCATTATAATGTCTTGGGCTATGGTAAAAACACAACTTTACTCGCGGTTCAATTAGAAACGGGTAGAAAAAATCAAATTAGAGTTCATTTCCAACATGTATCTCATCCTGTCTTAGGCGATACAAAGTATGGTAGCAAAAAGGAAGTAAAAAGAATTTGTCTCCATGCTTATGAGCTTAAATTCACTCATCCAATAGGAAAAAAAGAACTTCTCTTTAAAGACTCTATACCAAAGTCTTTCTCATCGATTATAAAAGAAGAGGGGATAGGCGAAGAAAAATATTTAAACCCTAATCTCTGATGTATCGATCTAAAATGATTATCAAATAAGGCTTGTTATAAGTTCTAAGCAGGTCTTTCTATACGTGTGACCAAAAATATTATAATGGTTTAAATGATGGTAGAGCCTATACAACTTTGATCGATCATCAAAAATTAGATGAAACTGGTATTGAAACGGTTTTCTATAAAAAATGTGATCCAATTATCTTTAAAATTATTTATTTGAGAACTAGACCCTATGAAATTATTATGATAAAAACCAAATTGATCTAAATCTCTTTTTAAATGCATATTGGCTAGATTTTCCCCTAATCTAGACTGGCATCTCCTGCCTATTGTCTTTAAATTAATATACTCTAAAAGTAGACAACCTCTATCATTACTTAAAAGAGTTAGATAAACTTCAGGAACTCTAATAAGCTGTGTGTTTTTTAAAGCTTTAAGACCTTCAGCTTCTTTTTCAAACATCTCAAGATGTTCTTTTGAGTTGAGTTTAAGAAAATAATCTTTCTTACTAGATTTTAGATGATAACTTTCACTAAGGCAGCCTCCTAAAAGAGGTCTAACAAGAGTTAATTCTCTTTCATTTAACTCTTTTTTTAGGCTTTTAAGAAGATCATTTAGTGGCATCAGTAAGAAGTCTTGAAAATCTAAATATTTCAAAAGCAGAAGAATAAAACTTTTGAACAGTTATAATCCATCTTTTCTCATACTCAGACTACTGAATAGAGGCTTTTTCTCTTTATTTTCCCATAAGTCATTTAAAATAAATTATATAAGTTGGTCTAGGGGTAGAGGGGCCTGATTTATACTTGCCTATAGATAGGATTTTTGAATATTTATTTATCTATTAACCTTAACTCATCTCAAATGAACTTTCAATTGTTCAATACATTTGGTCTAGGAGTTGTCGCAGGATCTCTGCAAGAAACATTCAAGAGTGGATGGGCCCCTTTAGGAGTACATGCAGGCTATAATGCTTTAGCAGCAATGTCTCTTCCCTTCCCTTCGTTTAAAAAGTGTGTCCCAATAGTCCCAACAATGTTTAGGGGCTTAGGTGGTCTCACTAAGCTTTAGGATATGTGTTAAGAAATCTTTACATGCGAGTTCTATCATTTCTACAACGCTGTCAAACTCATTGTGATCTCCATAATAGGGGTCCGGAACTTCTTTTCCTTTTAGAGAGGGTGAGAAATCTGTAAAATAATGAACCTTTTTCTTATGTAATTTACTTTTTGCCATATGGATTAAATCATCATATATATCTTTGTCTGCAGCTAGTATAAAATCATAACTATCAAAAAACCTGTGGTGAAATTGCTGCGCTCTTGTAGTAACTTCTATTCCTTTTCTCTTTAAAGCCTCTCTCATCCGTTTATCGGGCAATTGACCTAAATGCCAATTACCAAGGCCACAGCTATCAATGACTACTGTTTGATTTGAGAATTTTTTACACTGTTTTTCTAATATCGCAGCTCCAGCAGGTGATCTACAAATATTTCCCAAGCAAACGAATAAAACCTTTGTCATAGCGATAATCCTTAGCGAGCTATTTCTTTTTTTGACTTTAGTCCAAAAAACATAAGGATCATGAGGATAAAGCCAACCCATACTAAAAACCACATAGCCTGTTCATAACCAGTGATAAAACCCTGTTTAAATATAACATACACCTTCCCAGCCGATTGAATTCCATAATTTCGAAGGGTTTCATAAACTAAGGTAGTATTTGATAGCGCTGACTCAATGCTCTCGCGTTGATTTGGGCTTATTTTAATGTCGTAAGAACCCAAACGCTTATCTACAAAAACATTTTTATAATGTTGAAAGACAGCACCAGCTATTGAAAAAACTATAGCACATCCTAAATATCTCATATTCAGCATAGCAGCCAAAGCCTTTTCTTTCTTTGTATCTCCTATCGTAACAAGACCTCTAGAAAAAACAGGATAATAAATCATTGCGCTTCCTATTCCTAACAGTACTAATGTGACAATCAACGAATTAGTCTTAGGCATGAAGATTGTAAATGTTTGGAAAAAGACACCTAAAGTAATGAGAAATAGCCCCAAAACAACGACAGGCTTGTCTCCTATCTTGCTGACAAGCAAACTACAAGGAATTACAAAAAGTAAGAAGGGGCCTCCAGATGCCAGCATTATTAACCCTATTTGTATTGGAGGCGTATCCAAAACAAAGTAAAGAAAAATAGGGATTAAAAAGAAGTATCCCCATGTGATCCCTAAGAATGCAAAATTGGCTAAAGAGTAGAGTAAATAATAGCGATTCAAAAGTAACCCTAGAGGGATTAGTGGGCTTTTTGTTTTAACTTCCGTAAAGCAGAAAAGAGCTAGTGATAAAGCTGCAATTGTGTGGAATACGGTGCATTCCCATGAATCCCATGACCATTTAACTCCTTGTACAATTGCTATAACAAGGGAAGATAAACCAATACTCAGAAAAATAAACCCTAGCCAATCAAACTCAACTTTACCTGTTTTAACCCCCTCTTCTTCTAAAGCAAATAGAGAGAATAAAAATGAGAGAACTCCTAATAGAAAAGAGATTACAAAAATATATCTCCAAGAACAATATTGGATAATAAAGCCAGAAACTATAGGGCCTAAAGCCATTCCTAGACCAACCGATATACCCCAAATTATAAGTCCCATCCTTAAACTTTTAGAGAAGAAATCTTTAACAAAATAGATATATGAACAGACTAAAATAGCAGAGATAGTAACTCCCTGAAGAGACCTACAGATAATTAACCATAAAGGATTTGGAGATAGAGCTATCAAGAGAGAAAGAAGGGAAAAGAAAAACAAACCTATTAGATAAACCTTTTTTTTAGTAAATCTTTTTGCTAGTCTTCCTACTGTAACGGAACTAATTGCAGTGCCAACGGCAAAGCCGCTCATAACCCATTG
>WNLI01209508.1:0-12766 GCA_025802215.1 Wirenia argentea | reverse complement strand
ATTAAAGAAATATCTACTAGATGTTTGATCCAAATCTTCGTTATTCCGAATGGTCAATGCTACATTTTCAGTTTTCACCTAATTTATCCTTCTATCTTGTAGTCGTTAGTGTCGTTAGCTAGATGTAACTATAGTTTACATAAATCTACATATAATTTCATTCAAAAATAACTATATTTATTGCAATATTATTGTGTAACTATTTTTACACTCTATCAAATGAACTTTTATACTTACAATCATTATATTCGAGAACAGTTGTAATTCATACATATAACTAATAATAACTTATGTACATAACTACTTAATTACTATGTTATTCTACTTGTGCAACTCAAATTGTTAATTCATTCTCTTGAGTATATCTATTAACTATTTGTTTTATTTTATGTTATATTTTATATTATTTAAATTTAGGCCGTAAATAGTGGTCCACGGGCATTGTATAAATAGTAGGCTATAGGTTGCCTTAATGTAAACCACTTAAATAAATTTCTAATAAAATAAAATAAAATAATATTTCTGTATTTGCAAATATCACTGCGTGTACAGTATATCCTACGTTTACCGCATCATTGTGAAACCACAATACGTTACTGAGAAAACTGCCTATAAACTCAAATACCACATACCTTTTTATAATATCTACTTGAGTCCATTATTAGCGAACAAAAATGCACATAAACGTGATAAGCATACCAAATGAGCCTGGAATATAGACGAATCGTCCCTCGAGTCAGGGAGACTTCAGCGAGAGATATGGCGCCAATTAGATTAATGTGGACCAAAATACAGTATGTCTTAGTAGTTGTGTTTCACCTGGTTATTCTACAGTCGACTGTGATATATTCTACTATAGGGGAAGTTGCCTAAAACGCGCCGTCTCCTAAAACGCCCCATTGCGCTTTATACAACAATGGTGGGATAAACTTGAATTTTCTTACTGATGCTAGGTACATTGTGTCACGTGTTCCCTAATCATGAATTTGTGCATGACAGGACAACGTTGGTACTGAGAAATCTGAAAAAGTTTTTCGCCTATTTCAACACAAAATTCGCCTCAAGAAAAAGCAGTCAGAATTCAAGAATACATATCGAAAAATATATAACCGATAGAGATTTTGTGATCAATCGATAGGAAAGATAATATACGTTGCTTTCCAACAATATATCATACACAAAAATAGGATATAGAATGGCCGAGTTGTTACTATTTTAAAAAGTCGTGGCGCGTTTTAGGAACGTTGGGCACAAAACGCGTTACCTGTCGTCCATTTTGTTTATGACGTAATAACGTCTTCGATATGTACATCATTACATAATTTGTTATGTTTTATGGTAGATGTAAGAAATAGCTATCAAAAGCGAAGGCATGTATTATTGTCCAACATTCGGTGTTTCCGGTATCAGTCATCTAAGGCTTAAGTGGCGCGTTTTAGGCAATCCCCCCTACTTTTCTACTACACTTCGTCATTCGGCCGGTCTCTCCGATTCACCCCAAAGAATCCCCCCACGCCTTTCTTCAAATCCGCCATTTCCATTCCTTCCCCCACTTCACTACTACATCCCACCCCATTCAATTGTACTATTTAACTATCGTCCGCTGACTCCGGTCCGTGTACCACACTCGTATCGATTTACACTTTACCTAATATGCAACATACGGTAACAGATACTGTAGACACAAAGAACAATAAAACAATCCAATGACTTTCCACATATTATCATAATCCCACAGATTTTCATTGACGTTCCTTTACAAGTAACTAGGTAGCTTATAAGTTTTTATAGAGAGTATGTACATGAAAATTAATACTAATTCAGGAAACGATAGCTCGTGTTCTATTGTCACACAAAAGTCATAGTATACCGGTACCTACCATGAATAGTAAGTTGCGCCTCACCAACCCTCAGAAATCAGCCAAAAACTGAGTTCTAGTCACAATCTTTCGACGCAGTAATAGGAAAACATAAATATAAACAAAAGAAAACATTCATGGAATAACGATAATAACAGTATGTCAAAATTGACATCTTGCGGACAGATGAGAGGATATTAGTAATGAATAGCAAACATACATAAGTACTCAGCCCCTCGTGGGTGTAGGGAGAGTACTGAGTGGGTCAGTGTACCGCACATACTTGGCGTAACGACCCCGGAAGATTTACAGCTACAAAGGATACAGGTCTATCTCCGATTCTATTAGCGCATATACTCCACCAACATCACATAAAAATTATGACGATAAGAAAATATACACAACTTATTGATGGCCCTTCAAGCAATATTTTTGTTAATCCAAAAACTACTTGGAGAGATAATTGTATCGTGATTATTAGTAAACAAACTAAACATCGCATGCCATGAATTGTGTAATCGTGGCGGATCTACTATGTTGATCTATAGAGGGGCAAATTGTTTTACTTGAAAATGCGATACCTAGCCCACGCCCTACTGTTTGAGTTCGAATCAATGTGCGGAAAACTTTATGTTATCGATAACAGTCTGCAGAGTCTGAATCAATGATCAGCAAGACTCTAGTTAGTTGTCTACCAATGCAAAGGTAGCCTACACAGTAGACAATACATGGTACCAATATTCCGTCCAAGCTCTTCTTTCGCATACGAAATGTAGCCTAATCGTTTTGAATATATTTTTCTTCGCTGACATAATATATTCTGGGATTGCTACATTTTTTCGATCAACGTTACCCACAAAATATGTCTCTTTTTATCTTTAGTGGAGATCATCAATACCATACGCAAGAGAAAGATTTGTTTTCGAATGTTGATATGCGTTAGATATCTGATTATATTTTTATACTCGTATATATACATTTTATGAAAAATAACGTAGACATTTTATTGCAAGATAGTACAGTTGGTAATCTAGGGTAGCATACTGTATTGTACTACTGTATAATGTATACACCATAAGATTATGATATTATGATAAGATTACCATTGGAGAGAATGAATTAAACTTGAATAAGAAGGTTCTTTCATCTAACAACATAAAAGAGCGACCTGACTGGAAGAGTAAAGACTCGACCTTATCGGTCCAATCGACACTAATAATTGTCACATATTAGTTCAGTTGAGTTCTTCAATATTGAGAATTTGTAAGCCATATATTATGTCTAGTCTGTAATTAATAGGCTACTGTGAATACACTTTGTGCCCATAGATGCAACCTTATAACTGTAATGTATTATTATGATAACGTGACATATACGAATGTGCATATATATAATTTAGTTTTTAAATAGAAGTGACTATAAAGTAGTATGTGTCATTATAATGTTTTGTGTTATTTTTTTGCTATTTTACCATTTTTCACAGTGTTAATTACCTGCATAATGCTATATCTGGGGACTGGGTAACTTTCGTAGAAATTCTGCTGGCTTCTTCCCACTTCACTGTCTTCGAGTAGATGAATAGTATGTATATCCTGTCCACATCCGCTGGTTTTCTATATGTATACTCCGGTTTCTCCACCATGATACAATCTAACCTTAGGTAACTACGCACAAGGGTAGGCCTATGTGTTTGGCATATGTTGCACTGAAAGAATGCAAGTCTCATTAGGTTAGCACCCACATGATATGAGTGGCACTTTCACCCAGCACACTAAGAAGTTGTCATATTCCATGCACCCATGAATAAAACGCAGATTTATGTAACGTATAGATCTTGTATATTACACCTCCAAATTACCGTTTCTACCCACGGACCACGGCCCGGGAATGCTGGGACGTCGGCGCAGGGACGCGTACGTCATTCTGTGAAAATGGAGGTCATCAATCACCGAAACAGTCGAGGGTTGAAAGTTCTATTGAAACAGTAATTTGGTGGAGTAATTTAGAACTATGTACCATGGAATCTAATCTACCTGATGAAATTATTCCACCAATAATGTAATTAATTTTATTATCCATCATTAAGGTCATCACTACGGCCTGTCAAACTATGACTTGTAGTAAAGGACCACATTTTGTATGAGACCGATTTTCTCTAGTCCCATGAGCGGTCGGGTGATGCAGTTTTACTATACTAATATATGGCTAGCTCCAGCACATGACACATCACACAATGCAGGTTATGGCGGATTAGCCTACCGAAGCCAATCTCAGAGATCCTTCCAGAATCAACCCGTCACCCAAAATTGTCCCGATTTAATAGCGACTGTCAATCTCGACGAAACGTCGCAAATTGCTGGCCGACAGACGAGCATTTTTATGTTCGTCGGTGCATCACGGAAGCAGCAATGTCGCATACATATTACAGGCCATGGTCATAATGCCGAATGCACATGTTACTGATGTCAGACATGTCACGTAGTTTGTCATAAAACGACAACCAGTGTTATGGATGAGAGGGAAACAGAATCTATATCCAGCCATAAATGGGACAACAGAATCGGTGATATTATACACAAATGTATTATGACAGTCAGTGATTCTCGCGATTTCCGTTCATCATTAAAAGTTCCAAGTTCCGACACAGTTCCATATTCGATGCAATTTGCATGTCGTGTCGAATCTGTCATTGTATTTTAAATATAGCCAAAAACGGGATAAATGCCACGATATAGTATAGTGTCCCATTACGATATGTACACATCGATGGTGTGATAATAATAGAAGGTGTGTAGGCCGACTATAGTAGACTACCTACCTTTTCGATATCTTCTGTCTCATATGAGAATTCATGGTGATCAGATTGAAAAGCCTCAAACTTATATTAGCTGACAAATCAGTGTGTGCCAATAAAAAGGCGACCACGGTTTATAAAGTACATATCTCGTAAAAAAATTTAATTATCTTTTCAAAACCGTTTGAACTACTATATCAAAATCGGGTATACACTTTTTTATCATATCGGCCGCATAACGCCCAAAATTGTGGCTCTATAGCAAACTTTCACCCCCAACGAGGATTATATTAATCGATGTATAGATGGTTCTTCCAAGATGCGAGATGTTAAAGATCGGTTCCGTGTGGTCTTCAACCATTGTGTGGTGGTGTTTACGAAATCGAATGTCCTCCGTATTCTTTCGACCTTACCGTGATATATTAAACAACAGGAAATAACCGTGATTTCAATAGTGTGGCGCCTCATCACGCGTCAGATATCAGCCGTTCTCGGCGCAGACTTTCGACGCAGTATTCGGAAAACATAAATATAAACAAAAGAAAATATGCATACAATAACGATAATAACAGCATGTCCATCAGCTTTGACACCTTGCGAACCGATGAGAAGATATTAGTAATGAATTACGAACAGACATAACATAAGTATCCATGAAGATGGAGTGATTACTTAGTGAGTGGCTAGGCATACATGGGCGTAACGACCGTACCACTATTACCGAAGTATATGCTATACATAGCAATCGACCCGCACGACCCATATACACTCCAAAAACTTCGCCCATGTATACGACAGGAGAAAATACACAGAGATTATTAATGGCCCTTGAAGCAATCAGAAATATTTTGGTTAATCGAAAACCTATAGTTGGAGAGATAATTCTATCGCGAATATTCGTAAACATAGCATACCAGGGATATACGACGTATGTGGACGAGGATAACCGATGTCGGTAATATGTATCAGTGGATTCTTATATACCACCTCTTCGTATTAGGCCTATGTGTCTTTATAATAGGAATTATTACATGACCCTCAACGTTTCCTCTATCGAACAGTGGATTACGGAATTATGTCATGACGTATATCAATTTCAATTTAGGTCTCACTGTAATTGATATAGTGCGTTGCTTTAGGGCAGTGTCGTGTTGTTACTGATTTAGTGTATGAACTGACATTTAGTGCGCGAAGTATGATGTATACACAATTTTCTAATACACATGAAACAAACACTGTTATTATATTAACTTTCTGTATTTTTTGCAATATAGCAACCCAACGCCAACGCCAGAGTTTGTTATACAGTCATGGACACAGCAGCAGAACACGGTTGAACGTACATAGACTATTTAAGGTCGAGCGTACAGTATACGTAGCAAGACCGTATAATATACAAGTATAGCCTATATATTATTGAGCCTGCGTTGTCATATATATCATGGTTGATTTAAGCAGATATATATACGAAATCATGCTAACTGGCCCATGCGATGTGCATATCCCGTATGTATAGTACCATATACGGATTATACGCGGCTCTTCGGGTCACCCGATAGAGGTTACACAATATATAGAAAAAGCATTCCGGATGTTGCGGATTACTATAGACCATAAAGCCCATAATTGGGGAAAATTAGTTGTGCCCGCCAATTTACCATTAATCAGAAATACTCATTAAATCTAGAATGTTTTTCGTTATTCGTCCATGTCAGAGTCGTACAATGACGTACATTCGGCAGAAATCAGGCGCGGGACATGGGTAGGGATTATAGTAGTGAAATAGATACAGTATAGGTACCGTCGTATTATGCATGATGTATTAAATAGGCATGGGTCAGATATGCCTAGTGCCTACTGTAGGTACCTATACGTACAACGAATGTGGATGACGAGTCTAGTAGTATATATATTTACATTTAGATTGCGTCTGGTCGGTACAGCATAGTATAGGTCGTCTTATCATCCTAGTATAGATGTACGTCGTTGTGATATCGCATTGCATACAGGGACCAGTAACATCATCCATCTTGGAATTGACCAACGGCAACCTGATATTCGCAAAGTAATTTTACATGACTGCTGTGTGTAAAGAGACTCTAAGTTTAGAGTACTACTTCGCTCCGCAGCAACCGTGTTGGTCCAAAAGTATCTGCCAAGATTTACTGTATATCATGTCCCCACTACTCTCCCGACTCATATTCGTCATTCATGTAATATAAGATCGTTAATTATTAACGAATGCTATCGGCCACAATTCGTGCAATCCCGACTTTTGTAATTAATTAGGTAATTAATGCAACGATTTGGCCTGCAATAGGATTAGAATGCACATCATCACACACAGACTACATCTGAATATGTTTAGGCTACTCTGTGTATATTCGTATGAAAATGCTGACGTCAACAAAATCGGTTCGGCCTTCTGTAATACCTATGCCTACACGATAACTATAACCTAAGTTGTAATTTTTCAGAGAAAACAATTTTACCATATCGATATATGAAAATTGGCTCTCGCCTCTAGTGTAAAATATACATGTCACTATAAAAACACAACTAATCGAAATTCTATGTTAGAAAGACGAGTTTGCATCGATTGGCACTGCGTAGCCGCGTTATAATAAGCATGATAATCATTCTGACTTTTCCCAGTTGTAGGCTATAATTATATAATTTAAGAGACTAATAGTTAAAAAGACATGAGTTGGAAATGGGGACTTGATATTGTGCTTCAATGCACAAATATATTAATGTAGCTTATAGGTGAAATGACCACCGTGAAAGGTTCCTTCTCAGTTATTAAATGATGTTAGACACTTACTGCATGGTCTATGCTTATTGTTCTATTCTGGACAATCTGTATTCGCGTGACCAAAATACATTATGGAATATAGAATCTGTAGATGTTCGCCACCTTATCTATCTTTCTAATTAATGAGAGTTGGCCCGATTAATTAAGACTATAGTTTCGAAGAACACATCCATGTACAATACTATGTACACAGACTGACAGTAATGTTGATGAATATACCCGATGAGTCTAAAGGATGGTGTATAATATCTACCCATTTAGCTTATTTATCACAGTTTTCTATAGGGTTTTTTATACACAGTCTTTGCTCAGGAACTATCAATTATACATACCGTTAGTCCTTTACTAATACTTTAGAACATGGTATGCGCCTGATAATGTTCGTATGGTTAAACGTTTGATGAACGATATTATGATCTAAGGATGACGGACCAAGTAAATTAGCCTACATCCTAATTGGTACTTAATGTTATGTAATTTGTTACTAATTATTTCCTAAAAATACAGCGACTGTACAGTATATAGCTAGTTCTCAGTGTTGCTAGTGAATTTCGTCGATTTCGGCAACTGTTACGCCCGTCCATTTTTTCCTCGAACCATGTACTCGTATAGCTACATTTTAGTTGCGAATTTACACGTTATAGGTATACGTAATCCGCATTGTAGCAATAGTTTGCATGTTGGAAAATTAGTCCCGTCAGACCAACACGTGAATAATGCAACTCTATGAACAGTGCATAAGAAAATGCACCAGTCAGAAATATACAATATCAGTTGGTATTGTAGAGATCAGTTAGTACCATCCTACATGGTTCACTGTTCATAGATATATAATCCAAATATGACTCGGCCAGTCCGAGGACTCGTACAGCGTTCATATCGGACGAGACAAGTGGTCAACTCTGTGATTTCAGAGCTATATCTCAGACCTAATATATTGGCTATATACATATCAAACGACGAACCCTACCAATATTCCTATACATATAAGATGGTGTTTGCCTTTTTTTTTATAACCATACACGATTTCTCACTTAAATAGTCTTGTTACGATGCGGAAAGTGTAAGGTGGAAACCATTGATTTCCATAGAGCATATAATAGTCTATAATAAATGCTCAAATAGTACACGTCATATGATATTGTTTGAATTTGCCCTCTATATAAGTACATGGTGTATAGCAGGCTCTTCAGATCTATAGGTAATTGTAACCAATTCTTTGACAAATAGTAGGATCACTTCAATATACGTACACTGAAAAGTGGTGGAAAATGATGGATAAATATCTTCACGTCGTGGTCATGGAATTAACACCAATAACTTAACATACGTTTGGCGCTGTCCGTAATGATGTATTCGAAACTGACTGTGTCTCTGAAGTCCGAAGTGGATATCAAAGAAAACAGATTCCTGTAAACACGCGGCAGAAACACATGGCATCGACGTCGATTGATCAAATCATAGGTCCATATACGGGAATTATTACACACATACATCAATTGGAATAAATCCTGATATCATAAACTAATTAATTGTCATTATGAGTTATTGTTTGCTGGTATCGCGAAATCTCTTGAATCGTGTACAGGAAAACCGTTGATTAAGGCCATAAACAAACTGATGGGAGCGATAGGGTTGACGGAATAACGTGCGCGATTCAGTAGATTTATGTAGAGTTCCTATAATATCCTTTATATGAACTCTAGATTTATGTAGTAATATAATACTGTACTCAACAATTTATTAGTAATGATATTGGTGAATGGAGATCATATATCGTTCGAGGTCCAGGATCTGCCACTGGCAAAAACAAATCACTGAAATCGAATACACAATACAAAAATCAGTAATATGTAGAGATCAATCGGTAATTCTGCATTGTAGAGATCAGTAAGTACCATCCATATCGTCAGTATCATTGTTCATAGAGATCAGTCGGCAACATTAGATATCTCGGTCAGTACCACAGAGATCAGGCAGTTTCACACTTCACAGAGATCAGTAAAGACCACATACATAGACGAGTCAGTATCGGTGTAGATCAGTCAGCGATCCAACATCAGGGATTCAGGAGATCAAGCAGTATCAGGAGATCAGCCACTACCACCGACATCAGTCAGTATCAGGTTCTCAGTCATGTCAAGCGAGTATCACATGGAGCAGCCAGGACCACATAGATCAGTCACTCTATCGGCAGATCAGTCAGTACTGTATAATGAGAACAGTCAATATCGGGAGATCAGTCAATATCATAAGATCAGTCAGTATCACAGAGATTACCCTGTATCAGAAGATCAGTCAATAACAGGACTCGAGATCAGTCACTGTCGAGGAGATCAGTCAATATCAGATCAGTCAATGAGATCAGTTATATCAGGAGATCACTCAATATCAGATCAGTCAATATCACGTGATCAGTCAATATCATTACATCAGTCAGTATCACATAGATCACTCAGATCAGCCAGCATCAAGAGACTCAGTCACTAGCAGAAGATCAGTCAATATCAGGTCAGTCAATATCAGAAGATCAGTTAATATCAGGAGATCAGTCGGTATCAGATCAGTCACTATCAGATCAGTCACTATCAGGTTACAACTCAGTTTCAGCGAGTCACATAGACAATTAGACATAGACCACATGGAGTGGCAGATAACAGTTAATTTAATGTTTTATTGACGATAGATCACCTTGTCAACCCTTGCCCAACTCTAAAGTCTCCCAACGGCACTCAGGGACTAATTGAACTAGACGATGTCACAGTTCGCTGGTTGCACAATGTCGACCTCCCAGTATAATAGTACAATGTTGGCAATTCGTAACGAATCTACTTCGCTTTCAAACGACCGATGACGATAGAAACACCGCAATGATCCATGGTTGAAAACAAAGTCCTTAAAGTTCCAATTTCCTACTGTAGTCCAAAAACAAACAAAAGCCTTAATCATGATATAAACAATAACATATAACATATCATATCCTGCTAATGATGAACGCAAAAGCAATTTTAATATTTATGTGTGAGCGAAAATTGCCATATCCTCTCTTATGTCATAAATTGTCTGGGATAACTAGCAAAAAATAATGAAGATCAGCATATTTGTATGGATAAAAGTGCAGAATATCCATATATTCATCCTTTATACAGATAAAACCGGTGTACATCACCATATTTATGTCCATAGTTCGATACTTAATGGAATTTTATGTGGAACATAATGTCATATTAACGTTTGATATCAAGTTATTGTTTCTTTTTTCTGGCTTGTTTATGCTCATATTTCATTGTGTAATCTGCCGTAGTTATGTAATAAATGAAGATCTATAGAAAGTCTTATGATATTTTATTATAACGAGGCAATATTGTTACCAAAGTAAACAGCAATATCAGAAGTGATTACTAATTAGTCTTCAAAGAGTGTAGCACTTTCAGTTTTCGACTAGAAAATACATAACATACTCTGTGATGCCATCAATTTGGGTTGGCTTGCGAATTATTTCTTGAGAAAACAAGGTACTGCTGGAGAAAACGTCTGAACGCAGATGGTGTTCTCCTTTTCTATTAAAATCGAACGTCTGAGAATCCAGCTAATATTTTGGAATTGGATTTTAACCTTTTCAAGAGAACAGTCGTAATTAACAATGAAAATAAGGTCATATTTAACGAATACGGATATTTTAAAATGTGACGTTATGCTTTTGTATTTTTGTTCGCAGGTAACGATAACTGCCGATGAACACGGTTCCCTCATCATGTGGCAACAGAGCGAATTAGATGAACCTCTCAGTCATATTATGTTTCTCAACATCTTTGTCAACAGAAGTAATTGAACTAGTGAAACGTAACAGTACAATAATTCCTTTTTTCGACAGTTGGTGATAACTGCTCGCTCATTCACGTGGCAACAGAATTAGACAAATTTATCAGTACCGATAACTTTCTCAGCATCCTTCTCAATAGAATCAATTGAACTGATCACCATGCCCCTAGTGAAACATAATAATACAATTATGAAAGTTTATAATTCAAGTACTGCACACTAACTATTATAGACATTTCGGTTATGTCATGTAACCTTCGTCTGGTCCACTGTCAACTGCTGGGATTTGACCCACGTGTCATCGAGCGTGTGTCACATGACAGGCAGCGAGAAACGTTGCTAAGGGCCCGGTTCCATGTGTGCAAGAACTGAGATCGAACGGAGGTGCCATCAATTAACAAAAAGAAGGGGGTTACGGTTTCAGTTATCACATGCTTGGGACCGGGCCATTCCCTTAGCAATGTTTCTCGACGCCTGTGACATGACCCACGCTCGATGAGAAGTGGGTCATATTCCAGCAGTTGACAGTGGACCAGCCGAAGGTTACGCAACGTAACCTAAACATCGACTACAACAGTTAATGTCCAGTACATGAATTATATATTTTCATAATACATGACTACTAAAAGAATCCTAAATTTCACTGTAATAACTGTACAATAATTCCTTTTTCCCGACAGGTGACGATAACTGCCGATGAAGACAGTTCGCTCATCACGTGGCAACAGAATGAATTAGACGAATTTCTCAGTACCAATCTCTTTCTCAGCGTCCTCATGCGCAATCTGCTCGGGCGTGATATATCAACCAAGATGTACCATATTCAGGTGAGCATGTTGAATATTGCTTTATGACTAGAGTTGGGCAGTATCATGATTTTCAAAATCGAGCCAAAACCGAAAATTACCATGTCCCGAAACGAACCGAAACTAAATTTTTGCCGAAACAAACCGAACCACCCAAAACTTGACGAACCGAACCGAATTTCCGCCGAACCTGACCAGAACTAAATTTGCCAAACTGACCCACCCCAAAAGAGTACTCTGAGAAACCACCAGATGTGGGCAAGATATTTTATCAATCGTCCATGGAGCACAGATTTCATATGTAGCTACTATACAGTATACTATAGATAGTCCCCAGATGCTCAATTAGCCACTGAATTAGTCATGCATGATAGTAAGCAAGAAAAGATAGAAAAAATGCCAGATAAAGTTTGCTGTAACCCAGACATGAACCACGGAACCACTGAGCAACTTCCCCTATCATGTGTACTATACATAATTGAGAATTGTAGGTGTCTTCTCGTAAATAATTGCAATAAATTTCATTTGTCACACAGGAGCTTCTCCTAGCCGGCTCAAGGAAAAAGCGCAAACAGACGAACAACGTCAAACCCATTAAACATTCATCTCGTACCCCTAGTACAGACTACATCCGGCACAACAATATAGCCAACGCTGATGACCAGTCAGG
>WNLI01209397.1:0-12766 GCA_025802215.1 Wirenia argentea | reverse complement strand
ACAATGTATAATTATAATAATTATATGCACGGCTTTACTTCCCGACCTATACACAACCCGTGTTTATGTACGATCAGAAGGCCTACCAATTTTACAGGCTTGGTAAACTGATGCTAGGGAAATGTGCTCTCACCCACAGAAATCACTCAGAACAATTTTCAGATGAAACGCCGATCGCACAGTCCGAGATTCGAACCCACGACCCTGGATACCAAATGAATGACAGTCCAATGCTTTCGCCGACTGAGCTATTTCCGCCAGACTGAGCTATCCCTGCCAATGCAGGTAGTGGGGAATCAAATACTTGACAAGTGTAACATGCAGAAAATTACCAAAATGACACGGCGGGGATTTGAACTCAGGACCTCTACGTCTAAGATTCTATCCACATCTCACATATGGGATGGCGCTAATACTGATAATTTAAATGTATGACATACATACGCATGTAAAGTGACCGAAAGTTAGATGTTATAACGGTGGGAACTGGGAACCGGAGGAAGGGGACTCGGGAGAAAATCACCGGACGTGGGCATGGTACTTCCATCTTCCAAGACAGCGGGCAGAAGTCAGCAGAATTCCTACGAAATCTAGTAATTAATCTACCCAGTCCGGCCCCAGAAGCTCAATTTAGCGACTGAACTAGTTGAGGCAAGCAGAGGTACGGTACCTAAGTTCCTTTCCCAAGAGTAGCCTATTAGAAACACCGGAAAATGCCACAAAGATTTGCCGCGGTCCATGTTTGAACCCGGGACCTATATATCTGTATTGTATACATAATAGTTCCATTTAGATACACCTAATAAATGTATATATCATTAAATTATAGGCCTACGTTAAAGTACAATTCAGTATCCTTTTTCTACATTAATTTATAAAATACAACCTATGTATCGGTAAGCCTATACAGGTCTTGTACAGCCATTAAAGGGTTAATGTGATATTATATACTTTCGTTATGTTCCACTGTGTCTAGTTATTAAACTTACGGTAGCTATTGATACATACATGTATACATATGTGACCAATAACACTTATTCCACAGTTGTTCCACATTAGCCCACGCGGTGTTCCAAATTAGCCGACGATGTGTTCCAAATTAAACTGACCTGTTCCACATTAGCCCAATTTTGGTCGATGACCTTTAACCCCACTGTGCGTTGTCATTGGCAACGATATTGACGATCTGACTATATGTATGTAAAGTGCGACTACTAATGAAGACATATGTATAGAAATCAGCACACTGTTATTGTAAGTAAGAGCTAAATCGAATGACGAACACGAAAATAGGAAAAGTGTTCCACAATAGCCCATAATACCCTATATGCTAGTTATGCATTTAAAACATTTGATATTATCACGCACTCTATACCGAAGACACTCTCTATACATAGATCACATTCATCATATATGAATATCTCTCGATAAACTTACAGTAGGCTATAATCATACGGATATATTTTGCGAAGTCGCGTATATTTCCTTAAAATAATCGACAGGTATCTTTACTTTGCCAGTGTCCATCATATCATCTCGCAAGAGTTGAGCCTTTAGCGGACGATTTGTACGATAGATGTAGCCTATGTTGAAATATACATTCTTTTAGGACCCAACAAGTGTGCATCTTTTAATGAGGTAGTCGAGATTTGTGCATGGACGTTCATCAGGTTTAACTTAGTAAATCCGGTATGATCGTCTATCAATGAAATATTGCATTTTGTAATCTCGGAGTGGATTGGCTAATTACTAATTACGTAATATCATTACCGTAAATAAACGATAGATTACCAGCAACAGAAACGTCAGTACCTACGGTACACTACCGTTTAAGTATTACCGTAGAAAATTGTTTATTTTGTATACAGAGCTATCCCAAGTGTCTATGTATAAACATGTATACAGTGTATACGTGCCTGTAGCTTGCGTAGGTTTAGTCTGTCGTACATTTGACGGTCCGTGCGTATCTACTGGTCTGGTTCTATCTCTCCGTGTTGTCTCTATACCGGTAGGGGACGGGAGAGTCACGCGTTTTCTGATCGGGCCCGGTGTAGGGCGAGTCTTTGTGGGTATGGTTGCCTGTGTACCGGTAGGGGACGGGCGAGTCACGCGTTTTCTGTATGGGGCCGGTGTACGGCGAGGCTTTCTGGGTATGTCTTGACAGTGCCAACACGTCCGTGTACACTTTATCTTCATCTCCAGTTTGACATTCCCTAGTACAATGTGAATCATATGCATTAACGTCATAGTACGAGTAAGCACCGTTTGTGTTCTGAAAGCACACTTTACCATCTCCGGTAACCCCCCTCCTAATGCAATGTTGAGTATACGTGCACATTATTGTAACCATCATGAACGTATTGTGAGTTTTGTGACCACCATCGTAATTTGAATTTATTACGACACAAAGTCACACTACACATATCCATCAATTGGTGCATGTGTAGGCTACCTATCTATATGCCTAATAATTATGTACCGTATAAAAGTGCGAGATAGAAATGACACTAAATGACACTAAATTACGTTCACAGTGAAGCATAACCGTTATTGCCTAACCCGTGTCGTCTGTACACCTGTCATCGTCCGCTATAACAGCACACTCCTCGCGCCCGATTTGGTCTCTGCATACTACAACATAAATGTATCGTTGTTGTGTTTTGCAAAAGCCAGACGTCACTAATACAACAGCGCTTTATCAGTAGCCTACTTTTTTCGTCGTTAATTTGTGTGTTGTTTGAGCAACATCACATTACGCAACGAAACATGATTGTGTTGTAGCCTATATGTTACCTGAGCAACAAAACATTACATTATTGTAGGCATACTATACTCTTCCACCAGTAGCGTTGTCAGGGTAAATGGCATTCTCACCGAGCCTGTCTGCATTTCATCAGGTGTCTGACTATGGCAAGTCTTTTCAAAAATACCAACGGTCACATCGTGAACCCCGTTGTGATGGTGGTGGTGTGCGTGTTTGTTATCGAGGCGTGTACCTAGCTCAGCTAATGTACGCCCCGGCAAGCCGCTTCGGACCACAAGTGGTCAAAGTTCACGGATTAGGACCCTAAAAATGGGATGGTCAGAAACTCCCAAAAAGGGAGCACGATTCATCTGAACCACAAAATGGATCCAGACCATCCATGGACCGCTAATAGAAAAGAAAGAAAGAGAAGCATTAGTCAGCATTACATGCCAACAGCACTTCTCTAACTCCTGCTTCTTTCGTGAGCCCAATGACCTCTTCACATAATATCTCTGTGGCAAGCTCGACGATTCCACCCCCCCCCACCTAACGGATCTCGACTACGCCGACTATGTCGTACTATTCCCCGAATTTATTAACACGCTCAAATGTGCCATTCTCACTTTTAAGAAAAACTCGGTCTCCCTGTCACCTGGTCAGCAACCACGATACAATCGCGCCAAGTCATTGGGTTCCCTCACATCCACATGCCATTTCAAGGCTGTGCAGTAATGATTTGAGCAGTTGAACGTGGCCAGTCCGACTGGACCTGATGGTACAAGATGGACTATTTCCAATTGAGTACACTACCATGCATACTATTGCAATGTAGGCCTAGGCTATTCAATGGAATGTTTTCCGCATAAGTATATAGATGGATACTACCTTTGGTTTCATTACAGAAGTCACAAGTCTTCCTGCACACCATCTTCATCGTTGGACACGTGAGACACTTTCCTTCCAGCTTATTCTGTAGGCAGTGTGACTCTTTGTCGCTGTGTGGTGGTGGTTTTATTATAGTATCTAGATAATTTTATAGTAGGCTACCTACACAATATTGTAGGCTACAAAAAGACCCAAAGAAAATCCGCTGTAAACGCTCAATCGTTGACGAAAATCGAAATGGCAGCCAAAGTGGAGCAGACATCGATAAATAGCACCGCTTGTTTTGTCGTCAATGTAAGAATATGACTATCTAGTAGCCACTGTCTCTGATTGCCAGACACATCGACTTAAAATGCATTATGCATGGTGTGTCCATGGGCAAGGTATTTTCACCTACGTCTTTATTCTGATCATCATAACCATCACAAACATATCGTACACTATAATCGTCAGTTGAGAGCAATGTTAATGGCAAGTCCATAATGTGGTAAGTCCATAATGTGGTAAGTCCATAATGTCAAGTAAGCACTTACCATGTAACCTTGCTCTCAACCGACGACATTATGACCTGTCGTACAGTACGGAACCATGGAATTTGCCCAAAGCTTTGGAACCGTGACAATATTAGTTATTAACCGGTGGAGCGGTGGCTAAGGGATAGCATATCACCGAAGGTTCCATATTGCAAACCTGAGGTGAGATGCTATCCCGTAGCCACCACTCCACAGGTTAATAACGAATTTATCCCACTTCACAACAACAACAAAACAATATGAACACATTTTAGTATAATATAAGTAGAACGCAGCGAGCGCGGTACAGAGTTTGTCATTGCTGAACCGTTCGAACTGAACATCATCCCCTGTAAATATCCTGGCAGTCAAAGAGTGGAAATTTAGCCACCGGTGTATAAATTTCCTTGTGCACCGATGAATTATTTAGCCACCGGTAAAACTTTTATACACCATTACGATGTGAATACACCACCATAGACACTGGCTATTGGCCAATCGAATTGCAGCAAATGTCTTTGAAGTGGGATAATAACTTATAACTGGAACTTAATATTTTATGAACTAGGTTGTAAGAGGTCATACGATCTATATAACACGTATGGTAATAAGTCACTTCTTACTTCGCAAATTTGGTCCCTGCAGGCCTTGCATTATTAAAACTTATTAGAGGTATATGACCTGTTATTATATTAACTTGACTCTATAGTTATTAAGAATTACCAAATTAAATAGATGACCGATATAATACATGTCATAATAAGCCACTCTTACATCGCAAATTTCATCTGCGCAAACATTACATTATTAGAGGTACTATGTGTTATTGTATTAATTATGCGTTCGGGACAATTCGGGCCACTTTGGGTCATGTGATATTTACCACTTGAAGATCTTGTTTGCGTTCGTGAGCTCATAAAATTAATATCAGTTTCTAGGTCGTGAAAACCGTTCACTAATCAGATTTACTAGTCATGAACCGCCACGGAGATTCGCAACTAGTAAATATTATGATTACCGAACGGTTTCAAGACTTGGAAACTGCCGTATATTAGCTCACGTTATGTCACAAACAAGATCTTCTTTTGGCGATTACGAGAAACATCATGTGACCCAAGTGGTACTAACGAGTTGTCCCGAACACACCATTGAATTAGGTTATGACGTCATAATTTCCTAAATCTCAACTTTAATAATGTACAATTTCTTTTCCACCATTTATATTGTAAATTTTAACGAACATGTTAAACCATATCATGCCTTTCTTTACGAACGGAAAGTATCGAAAAGTTGTACAACATTTTTGTGAACGCATAGGTTGTTATTGTTATATTGTGTACATTATGCAGTGTATTGTTTTATCAACTTAGTAGCTAACAGTTGTTTTGTGTTGTTATGCTTTTACATAGTAGTGTTGTACTTGTACTTATTTGTGTATATATTACGCTATTATACTGTACAGTGTAAATGTTTTATACATATGTAAATGAAATTTGAATGTATATTTAGATTGTATAGTGTACATTATTATGTCATACTACACTCCTTGTAGATTTGACCTCATATGCAATATTTTGTATAGTTATTATGTAGATTAAACATAATAGGCTTGATATCAAAAATTGTAATATATTGTACATACATATCTGATTAACTTTATAATACATAATTATGTTTACTAATTTATAAGAATTACTGTACATGTTAGTGAAATTATTTTAACACTACTTATGGCTTACATATTACGGTCATAATAATTTTGTATGTAGCTTTTTACTTTTATTATCATTTGCCTTTTGACGTTTGTTAAAATCTTCAGGTTTAATTGAATAAGTTCATCAGAACAATTGCTTTTCATTGTATAGGCCTAATGTTAATTATTACACGATCACTTAAAGGTCCAGGGACACCAAATTATGGGTAAATCGGACCTAACGAAATCAAATGACACCATGATCCATGAAAATAAGACGTTCGTGAATCTGGTAAGAGTCCCATTTCTTTATATTGCGTCCATGGTATTTCGCGACGTAGATAATTTCGCGCGGTTTTTATTGAAGGGACGAAACCGCCTAAATTTCACTTTTGGGACAGAGATTGTAGGCTATGTATACATGTAGGAATACTTGGAACTCACTTCAAATAGACTGACAGTGCATTAATGTCTTTTTGACGTCGCGCTTATAACATTGAAAAGATTGAAAGACTGTATTTTTTGGAAATATATGTGTATTAGGCATGGTGTTACTGGACCTTTAACGTTATTTTCGATCCAATGTTTCATGCTAAGTACGTGACTTGTGGGTCAACGCGTCGTTCCACTAGTTACACGGCATCGTTCATAATACATCCAAAATACAAAATTACGTGCACTAATTGTTCAAAATTGTTACAAAGTTTTACACCATAAACTCACCGACGCTCCGTATAATATTATGCACGAAATGTTGGACTGAAAATATTGTTGAGTGATCGGGTAATTAATTAACATTGTGTTTTGTTCAAGTTTGTTGAATAATCATTGAACGCTGAGTACAATCAAAAACTGAAAAATGCGATCGTCATCGAAAGTCCAAATCAATCTCCGCTTTGTCCTGATTTTTCAGGTTGTAAAAAAGTTTATTATAAAATAGCTATTACAGTAATTTTTAACGCCCCTTTTACATGGACCAAAATGAGAGGTTTGACTTTCGAGTGTCAGTATGCAATTGGAATTCAATTATAATCATGAAAGCATCACGGAATGGTAAAACATTACCATAGTATATTTGATCTATCCACTTCATTAATTATATGATATAAATTGGTGTTTAATATTGCACGAATTAATCTGTTTACTAGTTATCTTAATTTGGTTTTCATTTATTATTATAATTAAACATATTGATGAATTTTTATTGCAATTGTATTACCAGTTAGTAATAATTGGTATCTATAACTAACCTATAAATTTATCATAAAACTAATCAGCAAAAGCTTAAATATTTTATTCTAAAATCACCCATTTGAAACAAAACGTCCCGTGTCAAGAAGATAAATTGAATATGAAATGTGTGTCGCATTCTTGGTTCAAATACGGGAGCTAAAACTGAACACTGGGTTGGCAAAAGTAGTCCATGGAATGACCAAGATAGATTTTGGATAATGGATGGTTTCATTGGTTGCAGTATTAATATATAATTTATTTTCTAAAATCTAAATTCTGTCAATTATAATATTTGTGCCTTTATTCGCAATGCAACTGTATTAGCTTTAGTATCACTTAAGTAGTGTATATGTATGCAATCTTATCCGTCCAGTGGATTTTAGTACAGTGAACCCTCGATTATCCGCCATCCCTGGGACAGGCCAATTTTTTTGCGGTAGGTGAGGTGGCGGTTAAAGTGAGGTAAATGACAGTAATAAGTAAAGAAATATGAATTGTGGACTTGTAAATTGTGTGGCATTAGGTGAGAGTGGCGAAGGATATAGGTGGCGGATAGGTGATGGTTCACTGTACACCTATTTTTAGTAGACCTTATTTATTGCATATTTATTTGTCAGATAGTATTAATATTAGTATTAGTATCAATATAATGTAGACTTTTTTGCATAGTGCATAGGAATGTAGATGTTTTCAGAAAATATGTTAAAAAAATTTGCGAACATATTATACTCTTGACATAAAAAACACACCCTTTCATCTTTTGGCACCATAAAATTAATTTATTATTATCTGAACACAATAATTGTTAATGAATAGTAATAAATAAAGTGGTGTGTTTTTTATTCTCATGAGTAAATGTTATTCTCATGAGTAAATGTTAAAATGACCGTACATTTGGACAAGTCGCTTGTAATTTTTGCATGTTGATCTATTTAACGTCATATGTATTAAGTTAGTAACTTACATCCTAAAACGCACTTTTTATAATTCTAACGAACTTTATATAACAATTATTATCATTAAGACTATGTTAGTTTTAAATATTACGTGTAAAAACAATATACGAAAGATGTATAAAAGTATAGTAAATTATGTCGAAAATAATAGTGTTTAAATTATAATGTTGAAACAATTGTACATATTAGTCTAACAGTCATCAAAATTGTACAGATTTGTTTAAATAATGTTTATTATAATAGTGGTATAGAAAATAAGTCATATTTTATTTGCATTTATATTTACTAATGCTATATAAATTCTAATCACCCACACTCATAAAATAATAGTACTAGAAATGTATTAAGGGTTACCCATAATATACAGTGAAAGATGTTAATACAACTATCATGATCGGAGAGAATGTGATATTAACAGTAAATTTCTATTAACACGATAACAAAAATTACTATAAATGAAAGATAACTTGACACGACCAAAAATCATCTAACCACACCAACTTACCACCAAACCACACTACCACTGCACAACACTGCCACCACACTACGACCGCAGACTACCACAGAATGCGACATTTCGAACACACCAGCCACATCACAGTGACACCACACTATGGCTTGACTCCACTTGTGTAGCTCAACAGACAGCAAAATCACCACTGCACCACAGTTTGATATCACTACCACACCATGAAAAGTAGGACCTACCACATAATTACGTGGCAGTTATGTGGTAGTGTTGTGTTGTGTATATGGTTGGTGTGGTTTAATATGTAGTTATACCAAGTTTATTGTGATTACATTCTATTGCTTTATCATAAAGTATATAAACATATATAAATATTATGTGATCGTGACCCTTACTAAATTTTTTGTATGAATAATTTATAACTAATAATATTCTACTTATAATAGTGCATGTACACATCTATACATACAAAACTGTCACTAGGATACATCTGAATAGCTAAACAATACAAATAATATATACAATATTAATGTTTGTATTATGTTCTTTGCATTGATTTACTACATGATATTACTGAATTCACTGATGCCACTAGAATTTGCTGTCCAAAATTAATTACTTGATATTCATTGCTATTCATTAATTAATTTCTATTAATTAAATTGGATAGCTGAGTAATTTTGGTTTCAGCAGTTGCTAGTTCCTGACGTTGCTAATGTAGACTTGCCTGCATTGATTTTTGTCATAATTGTATTGGAATGTAAGCCAACCAACCATGTCTGTCCTCACCACCCAATCACAGTCACTCATCCAACCGGTCACTCAATCATGCACTCACCACCACTCACTCAACCATCCACTAAACCAGTCACACGCACACTCTATCACTCACTTCACCACCAACTCACGCACACACACTCAACCAACTAACCACTCGTCGACACCCCTGCTCGCTCACTTAACCATTCCACCTCCACTCAAGTCGCATTAATGACTGATTGGATGAGTGACTGTGATTGTGAGTGGGTGGTTGAGTCACTCATCCACCCAACCACCTATTCTTACTCAACCCCCCATTCAATTGCTCATTCAATTGCTCATGTAACCTGCACTCTTTTAACCACTCACCGAAGGCACTGACCCACACATCACCCAACCATCCAATCAACCAATTCCCCAGCCCACTCATCCAAGCACATATTCAAGTACTCGCTCAATCGTGCATTCACTCAGCCACAGTCTATACCACTCACTCAACCAACCACACACTTGCTCAACCACCCACTCACATAACCACTCATCCATCACTCACTCAACCACCTTCACCCAACCATCCACTCACTCGACCACCCCATCAACCACCTTGTTCCTTTAGTCCATGAACCTCCAACAATATTAATGATTAAACATAGATATCAGTTATAATATTTTATCATGCAGTCAGAATTATATATCATAATATCAGTTACAATGTTATTATTGTGGTCCATTGGGGTCACCTTTCTTTGTCCTTACACTCCCTAATAATCGCACACATCTTGTTCGTTTCAAGAAGCTTCAAAGCAATAATGAATCGTAGATCTAGGCATATCAGTTAGAATCTATATCAGTTAGAATATTATAGTTAGAATGTTATTATAGCGTTCCCCTGGAGTCGTTATTACACCCTGGACATTGGACCCTAATCCCCCCGCACACGCTGGTACAGACTACGCGTCATCGGCGTCTTGTCGCCTATTTTCACCACCCAACCATTGCCCTCCCTCTCCAACACTTCCTGGATCACCTTCATGAGATATTTCTGCACCAACTCCTTGACAAAGTCCGTCTCCTTGCTCAGAGTGTCGAAGAAAACTTTCTCGAACTCTCGGTCTCCCTTCTCGAGGAGGTACTCGAACATTTCTGGGACGTTCCCGGTGTCCTCGGCCGTCCGCTTATAATAGACGGCCGAGTTGGTGTGGTGGAAACATGTGGCGAGGAGAGCGACTATGAGGATGCGGTGAAGCATGGTTCCGGTTTTCTGAAATGGAGGGTATAATGAGCGTTAGACTGTATATACAATGACTGTTAGACTGACTGGTAGCTACTTAGGATTATTATTTGCTGTCGCCTGCCCCCTCCCCCCATCTACATCTACTGCTGGCTGGCCGCCCGACCCCGTATCTCTCTCCCACCTCCTATTCTACCTCATGCATACATCGCCACCTTCTGTACACCGCTTGCACATTCCCCCTATTACTATTACCCTATTACCCTGCACACTTTTCCCAACTCAAGTATAGGCCTACTTCCCTCAACACTTTCCGCATCTCATGCTTACCTACGATACAATTCCCCGCCGAATACACACCGAAAATCATGCACACTTCCCATAATTATTGCACCCGTTCTCCACCCATGCACACCTCTAGCTCACTTTTCTCAACTCATACACACTTACTCAAGCTCCTGGACATTTTCGCTAAGTCGGGCACATCTCTCCAACCCCTGAACACCCCATGCACACTTCCACTAACTCACTCATTTTCCGTACACTTCCTCGAACTCCCGCGTATTTTCCTCAAATCCCGCCCATTTCCCGTCACTCACGCACATTTCCCAACAACTTCCTGTAGACATTCCTTACCTCACACACACTTCTTGTACAACTTTCCTTGACCCACGCACACCTTCCGCACTTCTTGAACACCTGTTGCGCACTTCACCAACTTAAACACACTTTATCTTTAACTCTTGCATACTTTCCCCAACATGTACACACTTCCCTAACTCTCGTACTCTCTCATCCCTTGCACGTCTTCCCTTGCACACCGCATCAAAAATTTCTGTCATCGATAGTAGCATTTTCTGTCATTGTACAAGCGATTTGCCAAAATGATTACTCTGGATAACTAGACGCTCCATTGTCACATGACAGTTACTTGTCCGAGATCGTGGCCAGACATACACGACGACAAAAAGTTCGGTTGTCAACTTGAACTTGTCAGCCGGGGAAGAAAAGGACGCAATTTAGTATATGCAATGCATTTTTAAAGTCGGGGTGCAACACTCGGGCCTCCCTGTACGGATAACATAATGGCTAACAAAAGTCGCACTACTGTATTATGTCATATAACTTTTTGATGTTCTAACATAATAATTAAAGCCTGTGCCTACCTGTTAATGGGGATAGAATCTCAACTTCTCTAGAGACAGAAATGCTGCAACTATTTCATAAAAGCAAACGCGTGCCTACACACTATTGGGGGCATGTGTCCGCAATTGTAGCGTTATCGAGAGGCGCTATTGCCCACATTACCATATAAGGTCAAAGAGATTCGATGACTACCAGTAGGGTTAATGACGTCATAAACCACGCCCACAGTATGCGATCGAAAAACATGCGAAAATGCATGTATAGCCTACATGTAGACTATATCAGTAGACCTATTCTACGAAAACAGCCATCAAAAGTCAAGTAAATCAGCCGTGTATTAATATGTCTATTTTTTTTTGCTTCGTTCGCAAATATTACATACAATTAAAACGTTATGTTGAAACGTAGATTAAAGCATTTATTATTTATAACAAATATAACGAGACTTCTCTTTCACCTCAGTTGATACAACTAGATAATGTACAAATAGGTCCTACAAAATTAATTATTCATAAAACGTTAAATGGCAGCATGCGTGTATTTTTACATCCCATCTACACTTACATCTACATAATACTGCATGGTATGGTGTGTATGACAATGTAAGCAATATTATATGACCATATTTCCGCACATGGACACATGCCTACATCCTTGGGTGATCTATTAACGGTGTACCAATGCGCCCCAATATGTGTCACAATACATTGGGACACTTCAGACATGCACCAAAACAATGAACCCATTAAAATCTATTTAAGACGTACATGTTGCTATGCGTTTAAAAGGTGTGCTCGGTATTTGTCTTCGTTGTGTACAAAATTGTGTATCCTATCTATATCCAAATAGCAATATCTACAAAAACGGAAAAGCGTCCCAAAGCGCCCCATCCTCCCCTATGTACCACACACGCGTGAGATTGCGGGGAACCATACACATACCTACGCGGCCGGACGGGGTAGTGGGCGCACAATCATAATGTGACAAGAGTGAGTCCGAGTGACGGGTCACACACACACACACACACACACACACACACACACACACACACACACACACACACACACACACCCACACACCCCCCCCCCCCCCCCCCCCCCCCCCCCCCCACCCACCCCCCACCACCCCACCCCCAC
>WNLI01209396.1:0-19740 GCA_025802215.1 Wirenia argentea | reverse complement strand
ATCCTTCCCCTATCCAAGCGTGTATAGTTCTTTTCCGTGGATTATAAAATCTCTGCCACACAGGGGGTCACAGATCTTACCATATGGCTATATTTGACATGTTATAATGCAATAAATAGGGGAGGGGGGATTTTAATTCTAATGAGTATATTATCATATCGGGTGCAGAGAAAGTATTAGGTAAGTATTTAGGAATATTTTTATATACTAATGGGTTCATTGGACACAGAAGTTATACTATGAAGGTTCAATCTCATAGCATCTATCCTATTGCACATATTACTACACATGTTTGATTGCTGAGGAGTCTATTGACTAAGTTAAAATTGAACTTAATATCAAAATAATTGCAGTCTCCTATAGTAATACGTCAATGTAGAAGTTGTAAAACTCTATGTGGTCATACATCGGTCCCACCAATATTAGACAAATTAAATAACATTAACACACCTATTTCAGGGAACTCTTGTAGAGACAAGCCAGGTGGTAGAGTCTGAAACAGGCAGTCATGTATTCAATACGGGTGGGTGGTGTGTTTGTTTGTTATCGAGGCGTGTAATTCGGTTAGCTAACTTACGCTCCGGCAAACCGTTTCGGACCACAAGTGATCAAAGTTCACGGATACGACCCTAACAAAAGCTCAGCAGGTGAGCTAAAAATGGGATGGCCAGAAACTCCCTAAAAAGGAGCACGATCCATGTGAACCATAAAAGAGATCCAGACCATCCATGGACCGTTCATAGAAAAGAAAGAGAAGCATTAGTCAGCCTTATAGGCCGACATTACTCCTCTAACTCCTTTGTGTACTCAATACACACAGTTAAACCTGTCTAATCTATAAATGGAAATTTGGGGAGGCCAAAGGGGCTGTTGTAGAGAGATGGCTGTTGTAAAGGGGAACCCTTGCAGAGACAAGCCAGGTGGTAGTGTCTGAAACAGGCACAGTAATATTGTATTCAATAGCCTACAGTTAAACCTGTCTACTGTGTGGATTGGGTCGCGGTGGTCGAATGGTCTAAGGTGCCGATAAACCGATCACGATCCTGGGCGGCAGCGACGGCGATTTCTATAGTGTAAAATAAACCATGTCTACTGTTAATTCTAATGGCAGTGACTTGTTCAAAAAAATATTTCTGCGATTATAGTTTCACGCAAACATGCAGACATGCAATACCACTGTCATTGTTGTACGTAGATCTCCAATCTTTTTTTCGTGATTATGGTGGAAACATGTCATTTGACTAAATGTTTATATTCCGACAATTTCATTGGTGAAGTTCCCGTTAATGAACTTTAACTTGGTGATTTCTGTAACTTGAGGCTATCCCATGATATGAATATCTTTGACAGTTGGTCAGCATAAACAAATGCATTGTTAGTGAAAGAGTTGATGTTTGCTGAGAAGATTGAAATGGTGCAAGAATTTCTGACAATGACAGATTCATAATTATCAGGTACGAAGTAAGTCAACATAATATTAGGTGAGAATTTCTTTTTTTGACTGGTATATATTTAGCTAACCTTGTGTACGATTGCGATGTTTTTCACGGGTTTATCGGAGCTGTTAGTGAAGAACACCTGGACAGAAACCATCTTTGGGGAGAAGATGGAGATGGTGCGAGGGAACTTGTACGTGGCCGAGAGACCGCCCCCAGTGATTCGGTTCAGGAGTTCGTGGGTCTTGGGTTCGATCGCTGAGGACATCATTACCTGTGGAATACGAACATGAGAGATACACAGGTAAAAAAGTAAAGCAGTGCCTCAATAGCTCAGTCGGGTGCACGTTGGATTTGTAATCCTAAGGTTGTGGGTTCGAATCCCGCCCGGCGCAGATTATTGAGAGATTGTTGCACACAAAAATTAATTCGCATGCGACGTTAAAGCTGACGAGGTGCGTGCAACTGGTAATACCTTAAATGTGTATTTAAGTAGCACTAAAATCCCGAACTTTAGTTTATAACAATAGACTGCCATATCCTAGACTGTCATTTCAAAATGCCGGCTGAAATTCAACGGAAATTGGTTTCATCATTTCCACATATTCTGACTGTCACTGTGGTGGCTAAGTGATTAGATGCGCTGGCATGAAGAACAATCACATACAATATAGGATAAAATTTAGGCCATGTCGGTTTGAATCACCCTTCATAGGAGTGAGATATTGTGACAGATGAAAACATTCAAAACACACAAAAAGTATTTCTGCGTCCCGATCGAATGACTGTTTAGCCTACTATTTAAATCCCTTATGAAATGTACATTGCATAACAAATATTAAGTGATAATTACAAGCAATTTGCAAGATAATGAACACATTTATTATTATATCATTAGATATATACGTAAATACACACTATTTTACTAAACATTGATTTATGAAACAGTATCTTGAAAATGTACATATCCTAGGTCTGCAAAAAGTATAGATAGAAGGTATGTACCGTACCTGTGAAGATGGAGTCGGTTGATCAAGTAGGCTCACTCGACTAAGGTCATCGCTGACGGCCTGCATTGGTGTCAACATAGCTCCCAACACTGCAGTACTGCTCGCTGATTGTGTGTTATTGTCTGTCAATAAACAGCAATTTATTATGCATACGGCAACTACCTAATACATGTATAGATCCAACATGGCCCCCAATATAGCACCTAACACAGCAGTACTGCTCGTTGGTGGCATGCTGACGATTGGTAACAGCTTCATAAAGAGGTGAGTAAGCTATGCAGTACCCACCCATATACTGTGCCTATTTTAATAACTGAACTGGGAATTGCAGTAACACAGAGTAAAATTGGACGCAATTTGTGCTACTATTGTACTTGTATCCATAGAGTTAGATGAGTTTCATTGTATCTCGATTTGTGATAGACGCTTGGCATGCCACAGAAAAGAGTACATCTTTCTATCTGTGTGATTAGTCCATATAAACATGGCAGTGGAGACTGGGGAGTGAGGTTTCACACATAATTATTGGATGGGACAAACATACAAATTACCACGATACTAACCATCACCAAGATCCAAGAGTAAGTCTGACGACGAGTCTTTTGCAGGCTGTTTTTTGGATGATTTTTTGGCGGCGGGGGCAGCGGGGGTGGTGGTAGGGGCCGGGGTAACAGTCTTCTTGGGTACAGTAACGGTGGTTGGGACTGGCTTTGGGGACACTTTCAACTGAAAAAGCATCATTACCATCATATTGCATCTTTACATTATAAATGTTTGTATGCTGTTGTGATCAAATCCAATGTGTCACAGTGTAGGTCTATATCGCGGCTGCGGTGGCTGAGTGGGCAGAGGCGTGGATATCCATAAGAATCATGCATAGGTGCCTAGGTGGCGCGCAATATTGTAGATATTAGGCTGTAAAATTTGTCAAAAATGACAAAACTACTACACATTAAATAAATTGTGTAGGTCATTTTCATGTGAAACGAAGACTGGAAAAGTGCTATGAATGTTACCCAGATTCTCATTTTAGCCACTGATCTAGTGGAGGCAAGCAGGGTGAAGTTCCTTGCACAAGAGAATTCCAGCAAGTCAGAAAAATAACAGCCCTAACTTTGTCGCGATACACCGAACTACTGACCCCCTCCCTATTAAACCTGAAGTGCAGTGATAATGAATTTGACATACGTAGTGTTCCACAATATATTTGCAGATATTGTAAATATTTTGGACAGTGGGTCTATTGTCTTAAGAAATATTAATAGCGCAAATTATTTTTCCAAAACTAGACTGCCTTGTTCTGAATTATTATTATTATTTGAATTAGTGGCGTATCTATATATAATCTAATTGATGCCAACATGTAGGATGTGGATGTGTAGATTAAACACGAAGCATTTTTTGCAGAAAGATTTATGCCCACCACACCAGCCAAATTATAGCTAATTACAACGCCCATAACGACATCAGTTTTGATGAAATTCCTAACAATTTTGATTTTCATATCACGATTTTCATATCACGATTTTCATATCACGATTTGCATATCACGACTGCCTAACAACACATCAAAAATTCATTATCACTGCACTCTGGTTTAATACATATTATGTTTTCATAGTGGTACAAACTATATGACTAACTGTGTCAACTTTAGGAGTGTCTTCCTCACTGTCACTCTCTGAACTGCTCTTCCCTTCCTCACTTGACGACTCTTCCTCACTCTCTTCACTCTTCCTCAGCACAGTTTTCTTCACGACCTGTAACATTTTACAATTACTTTTCACTTATGATTTTAGTGGTAGGCTACTGTATTCTCATAGTGTAATGCAAATTTCCACTGTTGATAGGGTCCAACCAGCGTTCACCCTGGACCCAAATCAGTGCGTGCCAAACTTAGTGCCAAATGGAATTTTTTAGTGCCAAATTTTAAATTTTAGTGCCAACATTTTAAGGAGCCAAATTGTAATTTTACGAGACAAATACAGACAAATAATACAATACAAAATGAATGATGCTCAAAACGATTTATATATTAGTTAGAAATTTATTAGGTAACAGTATACTATAATAAAAACATGTTATACAATATAGTAAATTATACAGTATAGTATTTGTGTAATGCCATAGTAATTACTAAATAGATGGTAGTTCATGTAGATTCATTACTAAATATAGTTAATATTGTACTAATACAATCACAAATTATGAGTGGACAGTCTTGGTTATTCAATTGATGAATGATAATTACTATGAGTATTGACTGATTTTATGAATTATTATGATGGATTGATTGGCCACTGTTTGTCACTGTTTAATTCTGTTTTTGTTGTCCTTTCAGAATCCTGCGAGATTTTGCGGTCGACCATAACTTGAAGCAACGGTCGAAATCGATGTCGCAGTCGGATCCATTGATTGATATCCGCATCAGACGGTCGAGGGATAATGGGCCAAGTTTGTTGCGATCATCAGTCTTGATGAGATTCTGTCGGGAAAATCCACGTTCACAATCCACACTAGAAACCGGAATAATTAACAAACGCTTCCCCAACTTCGACATTAGCGGAAAAACATCATCTAACTTACACGCCAACTGACATACATCTCGGACTGAACTAACCGTAGCTGAACCTCTCTTCACCTGAGTCTTAACATACGCCCTAAAACCAACAACCTCATCATCTAAACACCCACTCTCCTCCCAACCACATCGAGTAACAAAGCTATCAACTGCCTTCAACACCTCACTGCTAGGCTCAGAATCAGAAATCGGACTGAACAGACTACATAGACCAGACATAACCTCAGAATCCTTATCTTCAGTGAACCTAGCTCTCAAACTCTCAACAACATTGTCGACAAAGGACTTACACGCTCCCTCTGCCTCCTTCCTCTGTTTGATGCCATCCCTGACCGTATGGCCATCAAACTGGAAACTCTCTACGCCATCAGCACCCATCTCTGGAACATCAGGAACAACCTTCAGGAAACTACACAGAGAAGAGCCAGACTTGCTATCTCTCAAATCTTCAAGAACCTCAACTGTCGACAAGAGCAAAGGATGTACCTGAGAGAAGTCTATATCAGAACGCTGGTACATCCTAGATAAGATAGCCAACTGGGAAAGAGCATCACAAAGAAAATGCAGGACATACAGAAACTTGAAATTCGACATAGGCTTATGCATACTCAAACACTTGGCGGACCCTTCTTCTAGTAGCACAGCCAAAATGGGAGAGAAATTCTTGACAACTGACTTGACACTACCTTCGAAACTCAACCAACGAGTACCACTAACATGCTTCAACTTCGACTTAGCTAAATCCAACACTTCCTGAACACCCTCTAATCTGGCTGTATTCTTCGGAGAATTCGAGAAGTAGGAAAACAAACTATTCAGCACTGCCTGGAACTTAACCAAATAAACTACCTTATCAGCTGCAGCCGCGGAAGACAAAGCTAACCTGTGCGCTATACAATGCGTCGACAGAACTTGCGGAACTACTGCCTTCAACCTAGTAACTACACCGGACTTACAACCAACCATCACTGCTGCACCATCTGTCGACACCCCAACCAAATTCCCTATCTCCAATCCCTTATCCTTCAAAACATCGAAAACCTTCTCTGAAATAGAATCTGCCTTAGCACTACTCAACTCTCTAAGACCCAGAAAGTACGACCTTGGCTCAAACCTCGAATCAACCTGCTCCAAAATTCGAACATACACAATCAAGTTCTGGTGGACTGAACAATCTGTTGATTCGTCCATCATTATGGAATATTCAACTGAATTTTTGATTTTGTTAACAAGTAGTTCGTCTAGGTATTTACAAATGGAATCCTGGAAATCGTCGATGCTTGTATTGTGTTCATACGTAGTATGGGCGTCGATCTTCAAGTCTTTCAACTGGGTGGCACCCTGAAACACACAGATCAGACTTGTTTACCTAACTATTCACAAGAACGTACCTATTACAATAATCCCTTGAGTACAGTTTGGGTATTGCCACACCAGGTACAACACCATCGTTGTTGTTTTTGTATTTATTTGCCGACTAGTCCCTATTATCAATGATTATGCAACAATCTCCTAACAAATCCACACAGATTAGACCATTAGTCGCCATTTTGACACTAATGTAGTATCACGTGACCATTATTGATCTAAAGTAATCGCGATCCATTGAAATTGACAACCGCGGTAAACGCTACACAAAGAAATTAACCCGGGTGATTTACAATAGAGTGACGTGACGTCCCTGGCCCTGCTGACTCCCTGGGGTGCGTTATTAGTTGCACAAAAGAACTTGGGGATTAAGTATGATGCGCAAATTTGAGTTGGGATGGTAATGACTAGCGAGTCAAATTTATTCTATGCTACTCTATTAGGAATCTTACCTGGTCAATACACAGAGAATTGAGCTTTGGAACTGTTGAGTTGGATAGGTTGTTGACTGCCGCGAAGTGGACGTTACGTAAGGCTGAGACGACGGCGTCATGACTTTTACTGTGTGCGTTGACGCATGTTGACTCCATTTGTTGGCTCTCCTGGGGAAAATAAAAATTGTAATAATTTAATAACAGTGTCAACAATTAATGTTCACATGTATTACTAATGGTAACTACAGTAATTTATTACGTCGATGTTATAGACATTAAGAGCATCTTTATTATTAAGATATTAAGACCATGAGCATTGAGCAAGCGTTCTAGTCTTTGTAGTTCTATCTCCAAACACATTATGCTATAGCCTATATAGCTATGGTATATCCACCGACCATTGTCATTGGAAGTCTGACGTTTTCTTATAAGTCTAGATTCTACTAGTATAGTGCCTGTACAATATAACTAGCTACAACAATAAATAAACTTACCTTTACTAGTCCTACAGCTCTACTGTGACTGCTATTTCCCGTGTAGGCTAAGTGACGCGTCACCGACTCCCGTTTCAAGATTTTACATCCCGACGTAAAACTGTTGCACACCTGCGCCTTAATACACACGTCACAGTACATACTTTTCGTCGTGCTATCATACCGAAGCCACGCGTTGCCATGCTTCCACCGATCGTTAAAGACGCGTTTGTTTGCGAATGGGCTTGCCGACGTCGTTGGTGTAGGTGTTGGTGTTGATTTCGCTACGGAATCTATGTCCTCAGCAGCTGCTGGTCTATCACTAGGTTCTATTTCTATTAAATCTTGACTAGAATTAGGTACTGGTTTATCACTAGAACTCTCGCTATCGGTATCAATTACGCTACTACTAGGTTTACAAAAACCAAATGCCGACAATTTCATTACTTTAACATTAGTTAAACTCGATTTCGCTTTACGTTTAGACATTATGGGCTATTATGGCGATCAACTAAATTCTAATTATTTCGATCAACAAACACAGACAGCAATTATTAGTACTTTTCGTTTGCATATAGTGAACAGATATCGGAAATGTATGTTGTCAAATATAACAACCCCTCCTTATATAATATTCAACATCTACTCAAATTGTGACACTTGTTTACAAACATTATTGTTTCCATTGATTGGCTTCTTACCTGCCGACACACACACACTGGTTTCACTTTCAAGTTTTATTAACCATTGTGTGGCATGTTCATAATTCATAATCCCTTCTTTGGTCACGATCCTTTGATCATCAATAACAATAACACACACGAGAATGCACACGTGAGAGATAAACCAACATTATTAATTGTATGCATGGATAATTATTTCCCTCTTTTATATTATGCCGTCATTTTCTAACATAATGGAACACGCAGGTCACATGATGTATCACATGACAAAATAGAAATGTCAATAAAAACAACACACAAGATGAATCGAAAAATTTTATTCTGACAACAAATTACAAAATTACAATTTACAGAAGAATAATAACGACACGTGTGAAATGCCAACACGCGACGCAAGTGCCGATCGACGGTAAGATATTGACGTAGTGTAAAGACTAGACCTGACTAGCCGTCAAAATACATGCCTCTCAGAAAAAAGTACTTGGCATTTTGTAGGTGCCAAAGTTCGCGCAAATCCCATTTTTTTAGTGCCAAAAAAATTGTTTACGCGCGTTTGGCACGTAAAAAGCGTGCAGCGTGAACGCTGGTAGCTTTCCTAGGAAATCTCCTGACTTTTTCCCGCTGTCTTCGAGTCATAGAAGATGGCATTATCCTGCCCATGTCCGGTGGTTTTCTCCGGGTTCTCTGGCGTCTCCACCATGATACCATCTTTCGGTCACTACACGTGTATTGCATCGTGTATCGTGTATGCCGTGTCAGCCACGGGTAGTACCATTGGGGTAGCATTCCCTCGGAATCAGTCGCGCTTAAAAATGCTAGGATGTGGTCGTAAATTTCGTATTATATTTGCTATTATTTTTTGGCCTGTACAAACTTTAGGGACACATGTAAATCCAATACCAAAATGTTAAGAGTTGTGCATCTTATTGTAGGCTGAGGCATTCTGTACGTCTTTCTTGCACAATGAGGTTGCATTTGAACTGACCAGTAATTTTTTTACTGCTACACTCACCTATTGATTTAATTTACATTAAATATTGTATATTAAATCAATGAACTCACCTTGAGCTTGTGGTCATGTTCAGGAGGGGCCTTGGCATATACCTTGAGCCACTGGGGGATCTCTGCACACAAACATATAGTACAGTATATTACATAATCATATACTGTACACATATGTGTCACATATACAGCTTGTACACATATGTTCAGGAGGGGCCTTAGCATACACCTTGCGCCACTTGGGGATCTCTGCACGACATACACATATAGTACAGTACACATAATATACAGCTTGTAGCCGTGTACACATATGTTCAGAAGGGGCCTTGGCATACACCTTGAGCCACTGGGGGATCTCTGTACACAAACGGATATCAATTGTACACATACAGGTTGTACACATATGTTAATGAGGCACCTTGGCATACACCTTCAAGCACTGCGGATCTCTGCACACAAACAGTACACATACACTACGTCCATAATACTGTACATATACACAGCTTGTGGTCATTCAGGAGGGGTCTTGGCATACACCTCCAGCCATTGGGGGATCTCTGCACAACAACGTACAGTACAGTACACATACACCGGGACGGAGGGCTTGTCATACACCGTCAGCCACTGGAGGATCTCTGAAAAAAACCCAGTAGGCTACAGTTCATGCATGTGTTGGGACTGGGAGTGTGGATCTTTGGTATACACCTTCAGCCACTGGGGGGTCTCTGTATAAAACACATACACGACATATATACAGATGTACACATATGTTCAGGGGGAGCTTGGCATACACCTTGAGCCACTGGGGGATCTCTGTACAACAACATATTATTTTAGAAATACCCAGTAATCAAAACTGTGTGGGAAACTGAGTTAACAGGGAAAATCACCCTACAATTCAGACAAAGATGCTTTTAGGAACTGAAGAGTAAGGGTCAGTGCCTTACAAAATGGGCAGTCCACTAATACACCAAACAGATAGCAATTTTACAATAGCATTGGAAACTTTTCTAAATATCATCACTGGGAAACATCCACTGAAAACAGGGCTTGCGATTTGCAGAAATTATGAAGAAATCAGATAAACCGTGAAAAATTTAGAATATGAAGAAATGAGATTGTTCCACAAGAGATACTCATGTTATATTAGTTAGATACTAACGCCTCCAACGGGCTATATACTAGCGGTGTACACCATGTACCATGCACATACTCATTTCCATCTACTAAACAACAAATGCAAGACACACACTAGTGTTGAGTACAGGGTTGGCGTTGACTATATAGTATTGGTGTGTTCCAGCAATATCTCATTTACCAGAAATATCTCATTTTCATACTTATAATGATACAAAATAATAAATGCGCGACACATACCAGCATTGAGTACACGGTTGGCAGGCACTATAGCATTGGCAGACTGGTATGGGGCAGTAGGGGTAAGGTGAGATATGTGACCCACATTCTGTCCAGGCAATGTCTATTTACACCAGCAATATCTCACTTATAATGATACTAAATAATAAATGAAAGTCACATACCAGCATTGAGAACAGGGTTGGTGGGAACTATAGCATTGGCAGACTGGTACGGAGCAGTAGGGGTGAGGTGTGGTATGTGACCCCCATTCTGTCCAAGTAATATTTCATTTACCAGCAATATCTCATTTACGCACATATAATGATAATAAACACTAAATGTAAGATACATACCTGCGTTGAGTACAGGGTTGGCTGGCACTATAGCATTAGCAGACTGGTATGGGGCAGTAGGGGTAAGGTGTGGTATGTGGCCCACATTCTGTCCCAGCAACTGGGGGATGGTGGGGGAGTATGGGTGCTGTAGTTGGGCCGTCTTCGCAATGTGGCTGTAAAATTGTATAAGTTAGTTTTAATACAAAACAAAAATAGTTAAATAATGCAGTGTGAGGAGTTCACATATTAAGCAATGCAATTACGATATTGTGACATAAAAAAATGCACAAAAATCACCTAGTTGGCAATTAAAATGGATTAATTTACTTAAGCTTTATGCCAACTTTAGTAGAAACTTTTGTGGTTGGTCGTATGGGTTTAATGTACTGTACTGTCTGGCAAGATACTGTATATACCATATTTTTTTTATTGTTTGACAGTTCACACACATATTCATTATCCATAACTGACAAATTCCCTATAAGACCAACAACAAATGGGGTGAAGGTTGCATCTCCTATCCAGATGATGGTTGCGCCATGTGAATGCTTTAGACAAAATCTGGCGACATGTTGTTGCAAGTGTCGCTGGTAACCGATGATGCTATCCTTCGTATAAATCAATTTTCATTTTAACAATGCTAGCAAAATATTTTAATCCCAACTTCCCAATAGCGCCTATCTATTGGGATAGATTGCATGATTGGTACATAAATGAAACATATGAATGGTATATAAATGAAACAAATGAAATGATTAGCATATAAATGGAACAAATTATTTATATTAGTATTGTATTAGTATATCAAGGTTTGTATACAACAAAACTAACTTGATGTAATAAGCGAGACCGTCCTTAGACTCAATTCGCTCCCATCCCGCCGGTAGATTCTCCTTCTCGAATGGATGTGACCAATGGGTTGTTTGTGTGTTGTGGTCGATGTAGTACTTGCGCCCCTTGACTGTCCAGTCGATGGACCACCCCGGCGGTAGTGGGAAGTCCTCGGCTGTAGGAAAGGATACATTGTACATGAGATTGTAATGGAAGAGGATTGAAAGGGACGAAATTTGAAATGAAACGATGTTGAAATGGATTGAGATTGAAATGAAAGGAGATTGAAATGGATTGAGATTAAAATGAAAGGACACTAAAATGAATAATGGAAGGAAATTTAAATGGAAGAATATTGACGGATATTGGTATAGAAGGAAAATAGAATTTATGAGATTGAAAAGGAAGGAGATTTACACTAACATCTCTGGGTCGGCCCAGCTATCATGTCAATGGTCTCGTGGGCCAGTGGGCCTTGTCAAAAGATTAGGCCTATACCAGGAGGTAGGCCAGGCATGCCATGCCGCATTAGCCCACATTTTGTGTAGTGCCATCTCGCCAACACAGATGCAGTTTACGTGATCGTGAGACTCACGGAGTTAGGTGCTACAGCTGTAAACTTTCTGACCTCGCCAGTTATGCATTTAGGCGCTGTATGAATTTAGTCATTTAGGCGCACGAATGACAGTGTAAACAATCTCGTGGGCTACTCTGACCGAGCCATGTTTTTATAGTGTAAATGGCTAAAATGGCTTAAAACTATAAATGAATGTAAATTAAAATGTTAAAACTAATGTAAATAAATAGCCTACACACCATCAGAGGAAGACGGAGCAGTGATGTCCTTCTGTTCTGCTCCAGCGTTGTACGGTTGTCCAGATACGTTGTTCAACGATGACAATTTTGACGTGATTGCTGATTGCACGAAATCCAGTTGGCTTGATTTTGAACCGAGCGAAAAAGGTGGGGACAATGACTGGGAGTAATCAGTCATCTGGCTAGGCATGGTGACTGAACTGGATGACTGGTTAAACGGCGATGGTGTTGGTAGATTCAATGCATTTGACTGGTTATATTGAGATGTTGGTTGAGCTTGACTCAAGGTATTTCCTGATTGTATAAATTGAGATGTTGGTTGACTAGACAAATTAGATTGCATAAATTGCGCTGATGTTGGGTGATTCAACAAGTTTGGTTGAATATACTGAGACTGTTGAATGTTATTCAAAACATTTGATTGCGCAAACGTAGATGGTTTCGGTTCTGATTGTATAAATTGAGATCGTGGTTGATTTTGGGCATTTGTCATCAACAAATTTGATTGACTAGCTGCACCAAATGTTGCGTGTGATTGCGCTGGTTGAGCAAATTGTGACGGACTGATACGAGATGGTTGAACAGATCCGTCGTGTGTTTGAGAGGGAGGATATGATTTGTAGTCAGTTAGGTAGCTTGTCGGGTACTGTAAGCTGCTCTCTTCAAACAGTTCTGAAATCACAAAGCAAAAACAGTTAAATGTTTTTTGAATGGGCATAGCAAAAGTTTTCAATTTGTAATGAGGGGATGGGTTCAAATCCATTGCAATCTGATATGCCATACATTTATTCCTGTACTGAGTTACACGCGTGTACTTAGGCAAGTTGCGCATTCTTTAATAGGCAAGATGCATAACTGTAGTGTAGTCTCAGTTAGACAGAAGTCTAGGAGTGGGTAAATAATAGCAAATATTGGCCCATACAACGGGAATTTATCCCACTTTCTGTAGTAAGCAGAATAGAATAGCTGAAATATGCCCTATGGTCAGGGCCACACAAGTCTGTTGCAAGTTACTTTTCAAAGGTCACATAATTATGTAGCTGGTATTTTAACGTCTGGGTATAAATTGTTAGACGTGCAAGAACTTAACCTATGGCTGCCACCTAGGATCGTGATCGATTTATCGGCACCTTAGACCATGCAGCTACTGCGACACTATAAGAATGGATCGCATAATAATGCACCTCCGCTATGTTGTGCAATTTAGATGGATTCAGTTTGTGAGAAACTTTATGAATGATAGTAATGCTCGCTCTCTGTGCGATCCAGATCTATACAGTTGGCAACCGTATAGATGCTGCTTTCCTTGGAATTCAGTTGGCTTCTTCCGAATCCTACATGGAAAATTACAATATGTACAAAATCACAAATAAAACTATCAGCCATTGTAACTAGTGTTATTAAATTGTAAATATCCTAAATGTAACAGTAGTGCATACCATCAGTGTTTGAGTGGAGACCATCAGCTCGAGCCTTGAGGTTGTCAATCATTTCCACTTGTTGTTGTATGGCGCTCATATTGTGGTAGTGACCACTTCCCACCTCTGTACAATTCTGAGCTAGTTCCATGGGTAGTGGACTAATAGGTGGACCTATGGAGGTGGGTGGGCCAAGTGTGGGTGGGCCAACTGTGGTTGGCGGGCCAGTAGTAAGTGAGGATGGGTCAAGTACAATCTGTGTATTGGGAGGTGTCTCGGTCTTGTAAGGTGATTGGTTAATTGTTTGGCTAATGGTTGGCAATGTTGCTTGCATTTCTCCATTGTGGTGTGATTGGTTGACTGTTTGACCAATGGGTGGGATAGTTGGTTGTTTGTCAGTTTTGTATTGGTTGACATGGGAACCAACAACAGTTTTGTATGGATCCAACTTCGGTTTTTGGTATAGCACATTCTGAGTTGAGTTTTGGTACGGCGCATCCGTGATTGGTTGGCCAGGTTTTTGGTTTGCGTAACTGTGATCGGGGTTTGAATTTTGGTTTGTTTGAACTAGATCTGTGTATGGTTTTTGGTTTGAGTAAATCAAATCTGCCTCTGGAGAGAATAATCTCTCTGTACTTAATTTTTTGTTTGCGTAGAATTCATTTGTTCTATTTTTCGCATAAGGAGAATCGGTTATATTTACTTCGTTAACATGATGCTGATCTGTTGCATTATGTTCTTTGGCTTTCTGATTTGCTCTTGTCACATTAGAATTTTTGTATGGGCTAACATATTCCGCTACATTTCCTTTTTGGTAAACATGAGATTCTTGCACATTTGCAGAAGTTTGTTGTGACTTAACAGATTCTAATAACTGTGATGACTTCACGTTGTTGAGATTTACATCCTGTTCTTTGCTATTGTGTACTATATTTTTATTGTAATTTTGTGGGGATTTTAAACTAGGTCGATTACCAGGGACGTACGTTTGTCGCATCAATTTTGGACTGACATCTTCCAACGGGAGATTGTAATCTGGTTTAGGTTCTGGTATATGCGACGGGCTGGGGTTTAAATCTTTATGTCCACGTCCATCTGTTTTATTATTATGTATAATATTTTCTGACGTACGGGTATTGATATTCGGTTGTGAAACGGCGTTTTCAGAATCGTTTCCAGTGATTGTGTGGTGTATTCTCGTTGGTGGCATGTTAATACCGTATAAACTAGAATCGTGAATTTTTGTGTGACGATGTTTCGCGCTTTGCGACGAATACACCGCATTAGAAAGTGTGACGTTATTAAACGCGTTTGTTACATTAGGAGAATCTGTGTTCGGTTTAGTATTAGGTTTAGTGTCTGGGACTGGCGAACTCGGTGGAAGTGGAAAACCACGTTTAACGTTATTCATCGCGTATTCTCTACCCCGATCGATCACGAACTCACGATCTCGGTCGGCGTTGGAAGATACATTGCTGGAAGACGCGGATAGATCGTGTGTCAGTCGTTGGTGGGGAGTAAAGTGAACGAGGTTACTATGTGGGTCGCTGTAACGGAGATTGTTGAACGCGTCACGCACGACGGAGCGATCAGATTGTTGGAGAGCTCCAGCGGGGTAGCGTTTGACAGGTCGAGCTGTGTGTGCTGAGGTGAGGATGTTATGTGTGGAGGAACTGTAGGGCATCTTGGCACCGTAACGGAGATCGATGGCTGACGTGGCGTGAGGGATGTACGACGCGGGAGATTTTATGTGGCCCTGCCGCATTGTCGTGCTGTAGTCTGCAATAGATTATTTTATAATTTTATAATACATCTTTAAAGAGAAATGAAGGCAACTTAATGAACTCGTGTGCAGCTTAAAGCGCTATTGAACCATTATAAATTCATAGTATTGTTTCCATGTCAAATGAGCCCAACTAGTATAGAAATATAAGCCAGAAGCCCATTTACCAAACACATATGCTTCCTCTAAGACGTGTCTTCTGTTGCGTGCCAACCTTACACGCACTTTCAAAACCATCATTTACCAATCAAAAGGATTGTTGAGCGCATTGTTTATTGGAGTAATAGCGCCACCATGGTTCATGAATGTATATAGGCTTATTTGCCTATGCCAATTGGGCCCTATAGACATGCAAACTATACTATGAAGGTACAGTACCACTCTAATGGTAATAGTAGAAAGCCATTTTGAGATCTGAATCCAGTCCAGTAATCCAATATTTTTCTGTGAAAATGATAGTATACTTTTTAATCATATTACTATTTGAGGTAAGTCTTTAGTGAAACTTGTTTTGGGGCACATGTCTCACTGCTGAAAATATTTAGTAATTTACTTATATCGTGCGTCTGTGTGACTGGAAAGTGGACCAAGACTCGGAGGTACTAGGTAGTATAAAGAAAATGAATACATTATACGGTACAGTAAAAGCAATCACATATTAAACTCCAAAATCAAACTTCTGGGTTTGAATTTTTTTTTTGCAATTTTGATACATTTTAAATGCATTTATATTACCTTGTCTTACACATTTCAAATTAGCAGCATTATTTATGCAATATGCACACATTATAATATTATGCATAGTTTAGTCATACTCCGTGTAGCTGTATAGTACAAGTAGGATCATGACTCATGAATGAATTGTTTTCTACATTCAAGAACCTGTAGCAAACTCACAACGTGTACATTTACGAAATAATTGGAATGATCAAACGTAGTTATTGCAAAAAAGTTCGCATAAATCTACTCCTCGAACTCTGCATAACAATATGCTAATGAATAATGACATGCGATTTAGTAACATTTAGGTCAATATATGCATGCTTAGTGAACATATTAATATTCATGAAATTACCAAAATGGCAGTGTTATATACATAAAACAATACATACAAATTTACAGGTTACAACAATGGTGTTTTCTTATTCTAGCTTGCAGATACGGCATACCTTCAGATACCTCATATAGTAGAGCATTTTACTGTTTTAATACGCACCACCTTTTTACGCATTGCGGTGTCTTAGACGGTAAAAGTAAAGCAGTCAATGAGTCATTTCAGCGCTAGAATGCCCCTACCTACACATTACTCCAACTGACCAAATTATACAGTTGGAAAATGGGGAATAATTTTTTCTGGCTGTGTGTGAAATTCTAACGAGTCTTCCGAATAAAAAAAGTTTTCACCATTTACATAAACTTTTTTTCATTTTACGGCACATTTCACGTTACCGTGGCGCATAGTATTATACAATATACACTCACTCATGAGTACAGGAGGCGTCTCCCGCTTGACATACTTCCCCACCACCCCCTCATTCAGGGTTGAGTCTTTCTTCTTTGACAACATTCCTCAGTGTGACATTCTGAGGTGAACAACAAAAATAAATTATACAAAAATTATTAATAATTTAATAATTGTAATTAAATTGTTCTGAACAACAAATATATTAAAGAAGACAACCGGTAAAGAGATACACGGGTAATACAAATTCAACCTCCTTGACTTCATATATTAAGAGCATTACACAAGCACCAAACATCAAAAATAGGTTCTGAATCTGAGATTTATACTGAGCAACCTCAGCGAAACAAGATTGCTATTGTATAAAAATAGGTTCCATAACCTATTTTGTGCCTGTGTAGTGTGTAATGCTTAAATGTGATTATGTGAAGGAAGTTGAACTTTGTATTACTCCCGGGTTTACTGGTATAGTGAAAGGAGTTGAAGGACAAATTAACATTTTTGGAGTCTGGTCTCAAAACTCTCATTTAAATAACTTATACAGTAAATTAAGTAATAAGTTAACTAATGGTAACTATCCAGGCGCAAACCAAACAAAGCCATGGACCACACGGACGGTATATCCTCAAAGAAGCAGCAGGTTCGGCCCTCTCCCTGATCTTCGAAGCTTCAATCACGCAAGGAAAAGTACCGTCCATCTGGAAAAATGCTCACGTTTCTCCACTTTTCAAAAAAGGCGACCGCCATCTTAGCAGCAACTACAGACCAATCTCCCTCGTGAACTTCAATTTCGTGCAAACTCCTCGAAAACATCCTCTTCACTAACATAATGTCACACAGGTCTGGAAACCGAAAACATTATGTCAACATACCAACACGGATTTCGTCGCCGACGCAGCTGCGAGAGTCAACTTCTCACTATTCACGACCTCGGAACTGGTATCGATAAATGCCAACAAATCCTACTAGACTTTTCGAAAGCCTTCGATAAAGTCCCACACCAACGGCTTCTAATGAAACTCGAGTTGACCACTACGGCATCGAGGGAAACACACTACGACTACGTTCTACGTTGGATTGGAGATTTTCTTTCTGAACGTACCCAGCGTGTTATTCTTGACGGTGTTTTTTCCTAAACAGCTCCCATCGTCTCTGGAATCCCCCAAGGTACAGTCTCTGTACCAGTGTTGGAGCTAGCTACTGCTCACCTGGGGAGCCAAATGAGAAAAAAATTCAAGATTGGCTAAACAAAATTCCATTTGGCTAACAGTTTGACTAAAGAAATTGATGTATTGAAATATAATAATCGGACTGAAATTGTATAGGTGATTCATTTCAAGACAATCTGAAACTATATAGTATTCTAATATTCTATTTTTGTTTTTCGTGTTGGACTGTTGGTATTCACGTTAAAGTGGGAACATTGAGTAAATCTTGGCAGCCAATTTTTTTGACCACTCGTGGTCCGGCTTGGCGGCTGTGAAGCGTGAATTAGTTCTCTAAAGTTGCTTTCCACACACACACATCCACAACCAACAATTGTATAGGTGCTTCATTTCAAGACAATCTGAGACTCGCCTTTGAAATTAGCATGTGAATCTGTGATGTAATATGAGCTCTACATTACAATCTACAGAAGTGAACAATAATTCACAAAAGAAAACATGGGCCCTTATCATTGAAAAGTGATAAGTTATCACTTTTCGAAAACTATGTGTGAAATGTAGAGATAAAGATCTATGTTATCACAGTTATCAATGCCTGCAGCAATTCAAAAAAGACTGTCTCTGCTTTTTCGCACCTCTATGACATGTCGTGAATGGGCGTTTCTAGGTTATCTCCTGCTGGTATGTGATACAGTTTGAATTAGCAGGAGCCAACCAGAGATTGTAAATGAAGGCGTTTACATACAGAAATGAATGTAATACATGCACAGTAGGGTGATACGGCTATGCTAGATGACACTAATCTCTTGCATACAGATGTGGCTAGTTCTTTAGCACTTTGGCTAAAAATATTCACTTCAATGGCTAAAACCTTGGCTAAAATCTGGAGGCTAGTGCAGACGCTGCTCGGCCCACTTCTTTTCCTTATATATCAGTTTTTCAGCAGTGTTTTCACGAAGGAACCCAACACAGAAATCCCACATGTTGACCGTGTATGTGATGAATTACTAACAGATATTGAAATCACCGAGGAGATGATGATGAAAAAACTGATGGAGATACATGTCGGAAAATCGCAAGGACCAGATAATCTACACCCACGCCTACTAAAAGAAGCTGCACAAGGTATATGTAAACCACTGACAATCATAATCAACAATTCGTTCAAAGAAGGGACTCTCCCAGATATCTGGAAAGTTGCTAATATAACAGCCATTTTTAAGAAGGGTAGCATTAAGTCAGCGAGTAACTATCGACCAGTAAGTCTCACCAGCAAAGTATGTAAGATAAGTGAATCATTTGTAAGGGACAACATAATGAAGCATATGAAGGAAAACAAATTATTTAGTGAGAAGCAATTTGGATTTATACCAGGAAGGTCGACAAGTTTGCAACTACTTAAGGTATTAGACGACTGGACAGAGAACACAGACAATGGTCAAGAACTTGATGTAATTTATCTCGACATAATGAAAGCTTTCGACACAGTACCACATAGGCGTTTAATAGAGAAGGTTAGGGCTCATGGCATAGGAGGCAGAGTACTAAGTTGGATCCAGGCATTCTTAAGCTCAAGGAAACAA